>JANSJX010000757.1:0-17180 GCA_026168455.1 Theocolax elegans | reverse complement strand
ACGATTTTTTATGTGCAAGGTCCATTGTAATGCCTTGTAATATGTGCCATATTTTGTGTTGTATGTTGCATTGTTCTGTGTATTCAATTATAAATCAAGGAACAATTCAACAAACAAAACAAAGTGGTCTTTTAATGAAAACAACTGTTGAGATATTACATGATGGTATAGCTTAAATAAACATGATATTTCTGTATATAATTTAGATCGTAATGCCGAACAGATGTCGAATTTTTTATGTGCACGGTCCATTGTAATTACTTGTCATATGTGCCATATTTTGTGTTGTGTGTTGCATTGTTTTGTGTTTTTAATTATAAATCAAGGAACAATACAACAAACAAAACAAAGTGGTCTTTTAATGAAAACAACTGTTGAGATATTACATGATGGTATAGCTTAAATAAACATGATATTTCTGTATATAATTTAGATCGTAATACCGTACAGATGTCGAATTTTTTATGTGCAAGGTCCATTGTAATTTCTTGTTATATGTGCCATATTTTGTGTTGCATGTTGCAATTGTTCTGTTTTTAAGTATAAATCAAGAAAAAAATACAGCAAACAAAACAAAGTGGGTTTTAAATGAAGGCAACTGTTGAGATATTACATGATGATTTAACTTAAATAAACGCTATATTTCTGGAAATAATTTAGATCGTAATGTCGTACAGATGTCGAATTTTTTATGTGCAAGGTCCATTGTAATTCCTTGTCACATGTGCCATATTTTGTGTTGAATGTTGCATTGTTCTGTGTATTTAATTATAAATCAAGGAACAATACAACAAACAAAACATGGTGGGTTTTAAATTTCATCTAAACCTGCTGCAAACTTATTTCTATCTTGTTTTGAAATCAGCTTCAAGAATTATATGCAGGGGTAGATTTGAAATTCCAGGACTGGAAAATTTATTAAGAGTTCGTGGGATCATTATAAGTGGTACCTGTGATTCACTCCCGCGAAGGCGCTGTTCAAACATACAACAATATAATGGAAAATATGGCTGTCCAAATTGCGAGATTGAGACTGAAAGAGTAGAAAATGTCCAAATTTACCCCTTTAATCAAAATTTAATTTTACGAAACAACAGAGTCAACGCGTCTGTATGCTCAACAAGCAATAGAACAAAATAAACCAGTCTATGGTGTCAAAGGGCCAACCAGTTTTAAGATTGATAGTGCACAATCACATGGAATCTGCTGCCATTGACGAAATGCACTGTGTCTACCAAGGTATCACGAAGAAATTAATGTGTTTTGGTTTGACGGAGAACACCGCACACACCCTTCATCAATGTTTGATTTTATAGAAATAATTGATGAAAGAATTAAAAGTATAACTCCTCCAGCATGCGTCAATCGATTACCAAGAAAAATATCAGATTATTCACATTGGAAGGCTACACAACTTAGATTATTTTTACTAATTTACAGTATACCTATTTTAAAAAATTGTATAAAAAGAAGATTTTTGAACATCACATTCTCTTAGTCTATGCGATTTCAGTACTAAATTTCACAAGCATAAGCGATAAAATGATTGAAATTGCAAGACGGCTTTTTGGTCGAATACGTTTCCCGTTTTGAGTGTTTATACGGTAAAAGATATATGACTTGTAATCTACATTATTACTTCACTACCTGATAATGTGAAAAAATTTGGTCCATTGTCATGTCCTCTTGTTTTCCATTTGAAAATCTAAATGGTATCTTAAAAAGTTACGTGCATGGCTCCAGAAAACCAGAGATACAAATTTCATCTGCAGTAACCACGTTTTTATCCATTAATGAATATAAGGATAAATTAATAAGAACTCATAGTCCAGCATATATTTTTGCGAGGAAAATTGAAAAATTAGGTACACACAGGCGAAAATTAAAACAGATAAACAATAGTACATTACGATACGAGTGCGCAAAGTAGGTTGTTCCCGCACGAGCGAAGCGAGTGCGAGATAACCTACGAGCGCACGAGTATCGTATACTATTTTTCCTACTGAGTGCGCAAAGTTCGACACATTTGAGCAGAACCGCGTGGGCGGAGGGAAAGTTGGGGGGGACGGGGGGGTTCGGGGGGGCGGAGCCCCCCCGCTTAAAAAAAATGAAAAACCGTTAATTTAACATTTAAATTTAAATTTGTTGATATTTCGTTTAAATACTCGTATTTCTTGTACTACGCCACTTTTGAACTCATTGTAAACTTTGTATATTTTGTTTAGAAATATTTGGCAACGTATTCAAAGCTATTTATTTTGCTGCTTCAAGCTACTCCGGTGGCACATCATCGAACACATCGTCACTATCACTGTCGACCCACTTACTGATGTCATCCTTATTCAGAAATTATAAATACGTATATATAGAGCCGCAAGTGAGACGTCAAAATTAAGATTGAAACTTTAACATAAATATAAGATGTTGCTAAGTAACAAGACGTAAACAAATCGGCGTTCGAGTTACGTGCCCATATTCATACATATTGTATTGCGCCCAACTTCTTATACTTTCCTACGTGTTCAAACCACTTTCCGCACGCTTAACTACTTTCCCGCACGCTCAACTACTTTCCCGCACGCTCAATTGTAGAAATTATAGCGTGTGGGAAAGTGGAACTTTGCGCACGCAAAATGAGTGCGCAAACTCGAACTTTGCGCACGATAGTAGGAAAAGATATATTTATTGTAGGTTCGTGTAATAAGCCTCAAATTATTCCTGATTATATTTAAAACTTTTAAAGATTATAATATACCGATGCAAGAAGGTAATGCCATATCTTCTCTTGTATGCTTAAAAATAATATATTTTGAAACGGATGATTATGCTCAAAGAAAGCGAAGTAATTCTTCTTGTGTTCAATTTGTGAGCAATAGTCGCATTATTATAGGTATCATTAAAAAATTTATAAGGATATGTAAATGTACCTGCATGTTTTCGTGTAACAATTGTAACGCGAATTGTAATACATATGCGATTATTGCAAGGTGCACAACTGAGAGAGTTATTCAATGTAATATAATTAACAACCTATTCCGACAATTTATTCATGTACAGAGACAAAAAATTACTTTAACAATGTAACTAATATTATTAATGTTTGTTTTTTGTACGTGTAGATGAAAAGTATTTTGCCATACAGTCATTAGTTAATGTAAGTTGACACTGTATTTACATTATTATGGTTTTATTCTTAAATAAATAAAATTATTTAACACACAATATGAGTAAAAATTATTTTGGTTTTGAGAAAAAAGTATTTAAGAAAAAATTTTCTTTAAATTATTTATAACTTTTGCAAGCTAACTATTCCAATGACTTAAGTTTTTCATACATTTATAAAAAGTAAATATGATGTTTATATAAATCTAAATAAAGTTTACACATATCACACGTTGAATTGCTACAATTTATGAAGTTAAGAACAAGTTTTCATAAAATTAAGATGACGTGCGTATCAAGTTTAGTTGCACTTTGTCTGAGCTTTATTATTAATCTATATTTGGAAAATAATTTTTTAATACTTTGTATTAACTTTCCCCATACTTATTATTAACAATCGGTAAACTTAATTCAATAAAACTCCAAGTTCGGCATAGTCCCTTTAGGCACGTAAATATAAAGTTTATATAAACATAAACTTTATATTAAGTTAGTATTAAGTTTCATTTTTTTACGCGGGTGGGTCTGATTTCTTAAGAGTATTTTCTCTCTATTTTTCAATTACTATATTTCTATCAAGCTCTAATAAACAACAAGCAAAAATAAAAAAAAATTTTAGTCACAATTTGCTGAAACAAATTATAATTAAAAATGATTTTTTCAATATTTTATCTTTTAGTTAATTAATAATTAACAATGTGGAATTAATACATTCCAAAATTTTTGAGCAGGAAGAATTCGGTCGTAAAAGGATTAATTTAAATAATCATTAAATAAGTGCGGTAAAAACTTAAGTAAAATCTGTTCTATCAATAATAATTAAAAAATGTAATAGAAACCTTCATAAAGTCCTCTGACGACATCGGCTAGAGGTGTGTCTTTTAAGTTGTCATTAATGAATGCAAAGAACATTCGACTAAATTCCTGAACATCTTGCTGTTTTAAGACATCAGGAAGATCCCAACCAAAACTTTTAGTCAAAGCAGTGGTTGAAATTGCTTTATCTTTCGACACCTGCAGATAAATCGAACATGTAAAATTTTATTTATAATATTTAAACGTTTATTGCAAATTATTTGTTAATACCTGTAATGTTATTAACAGTTTTCGCAACTGAAACACTACATTACTTTCTTCATTATCAAATGAATTGTTTTCAAATTCCCAATTATAGAATGTGTTCCTAAATTCTGGTGTCATGTAGAGAGTTTGAATTAAAGAATTAAGGTAACACGTAGCTCCTTGATTTATAAGACCCACATAATCTATAGTATTTGTTATTTTGTTAAAAAGAAATAAAATTTATTGTATTGTATTATTTAATGTATTAATAATTTACATAAAATCTTACTTTGTTGGTCATCTTCAGAAAACCTGATAGAATTAGATAGAATTAGTTGCTTGTCACCAAAATGGGTATAATCCATAATGATGTACAAGTGTATTTTATGCAACTCACCTACATAAGACAATATAATAATTTTAAAGAATAATAATTTAATACAATGAACATTAAAAATTCTAATTGTAAATACCTTTACAAAACAGTTTAAATCAAAAGCAATAGTAATTTTTTTCAAATAAATTTATGGCTAATCTACTTAAATGGAACAGAATTTAAAAATATTGTAACTAAAAACATTAATTTGCAAAATTATTGCAATAAATTCAATAATTATGTAAAAACCAGATAAATTATTTTTTTAATAAATATTTTGAGTACTTATAGTAATTTTGCTTCATTCAAGTGGATTAGAATGATATTTAATAGTTAGAGTTAAAATTTCATGATATTCAATGGAAAAGTTCCGGAGATATCCTACGGTAAGTGCATTATGATGAAAAATTATGATGAAAAATGGCTAATAAATTAGCTAAAAATTTTTTGTTATAAGTTAAGAATAATATAATTTGTTAAAAAAGTTGTAATTGTTTTGATTAGTAATATAATAAATTATGAATTATTAATAATAAATTTTTTTTTTCATTTTAACCCAGCTTGTCCTCTTAATTAATTACATTACTTTTTAACTGCAAATTGTAATATTAAAGAAATATTGCATAATTAACTATATATAGCGCTTTTAATTGAATTACAAAATGTACTGCAACAAAATAAATAAAGAATGTAAAAGTAATGTTGTAGCAATCAGTTCCGCAAATCACTGCGCTAGTGTGCGCAATCAAACGCAGTTCGCGCATCACTTGTTTTTTCAACTCTTCTGCGGTAGAGTAAACTCTCATCGACACACATTAAATATATTTGTAAAGTACGAGTTACTTTTTAAAAGAAAAGTCAGATTTCGATTCAGACAGAAATATTCATCAGCATATATTCAAAAATCGACTTATAGGTAAGTAAAATAAGGTATATTTACATTAAGAAGGATAAAGAAAAACGTATAGGTTGTAATACTTACCAATGCACGTGTAAAATAATTACTCCTTAGATGTTAGCTCCTTTTTCACATTCACTACATTGCTTAACTTATTGATAAATAAAACATACAAAAATCAAGTACTTGTTAAGCGAAATAATTGCACAAAAACAAAACAAACGTTCCAAATACACGCGAAGAATTGAAGGCGCGCAACAGAAAAGATCAAAGCGCAATTTTTGTAAACAATAGAAAGCGCGGTGGGAAGAAATCAAATACGAGACTATTTTTAAATTCTACAATTCAAGTAACTGTTTGTTTTGATATTGTCGCACGTATTAAAAGCACAATTTTATGAACAATTTAATTTATTGATAATTATTACATTTTATTTATGTAAAAAACGTTCCTAATTGACCAAAATATTTCTTTTTGTACTCGTAACAAAATATTATTTTATCAAGACAATCTATTCTGTTTACTTAAAGTCAATGTATATTATAATTGTATAAAAATTATAAACACTCAATTAAATATTGCATAACTTGTCAATATTATATTTATATTATAATTTTTGTTTTTTTAATACAGATTTTAGTATATTGCAGATTTTAGTATATAAGTGTATAGAAACGTACAATTTACATTACTTTCAAATCACAACATTCAAAAGTATAATTAATTAATTTCATAATTAGAGCATTTATTAGTATTTACTTTTTCAGTTATCTCGAAACGTATCACCATCTAAGAATGAAAACAAAAACAGCCAGCTTTGAGAAAATTTCAAAAACGATGGTTAGACATTCCGGGTGTCAAGTCTTGGCTCGAACAACATCAGACAAACCCAAATAGAGGGTTTTGTAAAATATGTAATAAAGTTTTGTAGCTCGTTTGAGTGCTATTCAAAAACATGGGCTGTCAATCAATCATCGCGCTAATGCCGGATTAAAGAAAAAGTCGCCACTATCAGATTTAAAATTAGTAAAAAGCGAAAATGCACATGAAAGAAAAAAAAGTGTCGCAGAAATAAAATTTGTAGCTGCTTGCGCGCACATAAATATTCCCTTCAGAGATGTGCCGTTTTAATTGAAAAATATGAAAACCATTGATCGAGATATTTGGGATGAGATGCAATTAGGTGCAACAAAAGCGCGCGATATGACCATCAATGTAATTAAGGAAGCTTACAAATTAGAATTGGCTGAAGTTTTAAAAACAGTATTTTTTGCTATTTGTATCGACGAGTCTACCGACATTAGTAAGCACAAATGTTTAGCAATCATCGTGAGGTATTTAAAATTTGATACATTTTTATACATAAATTAATTATATCATAAAATTAATATATATATACATAATGTGATGCCGTAGATATTGTGATTTTGATACTGGTCACATAAAATGTAGGCAATGGGACATGGTACCATTATTTATACCGGGTGAAGTGGCATCAGCTGGATCCGACCGCTTGTATGAATGTATCACTGAATCCGTTACAAAATACGAAGTACCAATACAGAACATTTTTGCCTGTTGCTTTGATGGTTGCGCATCTAATGTGGGACAAAAGACCGGACTAAAAAGTAAATTAGAAAGCGCTATTTCTGGAATAATATGTGTCCAATGTCCTGCACACAGCACTCACCTTTGCGTCCAGCACGCATTTGATGAATTACCCAGGGAAGTGATGAATTTATTGAATAATGTCCGTGCCATGCTAAGAAGCCCAAACAGGTTTGTAATTTTTCAATTTTCTTTGCGGAAAGCTCGGTTTATTGTAAGCTTTTGCGAAATCTGTAGCGCTAAATCGAAACTATCGACCGTCGCATTAAATATACTACTGTTGAAAATACACGAGTATAAAAAAAAATTTCTCTCGTTTAAACGTTCTCTCTTCGAAGCCAGTTTTCCCGGACTTGTGCCGTAATATACTGTAACATTATTTTTTGACATTCCATGCGCAAAATGGTCATTTCACCCCTCTTACTCAAAGGGACAAGTCTGAGTTAAAATAAAAAAAAATAGTTAATTATTAATAATTCATAATTTATTATATAACTAATTAAAACAATTACAAATTTTTAAACAAATTATATTATTCTTAACTTATATCAAAAATTTTTTAGCTAATTTATTAGCCACATAACTGTGATAATCAATTTATGGCTCTGCGAATGATTTTTCATCATAATGCACTTACCGCAGGATATCTCAGAAACTTTTCCATCGAATAGCATGAAATTTTAACTTTAACTATTAAATATCATTCTAATCCACTTGAATGAAGCAAAATTACTATAAGTACTCAAAATATTTATTAAAAAAAACAAAATATCTGGTTTTTACTAAATTATTGAATTTATTGCAATAATTTTGCAAATTAATGTTTTTAGTTACAATATTTTTAAATTCTGTTCCATTTAAGTGGATTAGATGATATTTAATAGTTAGATTGAAAATTTAAATCTATTCAATGAAAAGGTTCCCGAGATATCCTGCAGTAAGTGCATTGTGGTAACAAATAATAGTACGGAGAGCCATAAATTTATTAACCCAGTTATGTGGCTAATAAATTAGCTAACCGCGCGGGGTTTCCTGTTCCCGTATGCGGCGCGTCCCCGGTGCGGATGGGGGAAAGCTCGTCACGACTTGCGTGAAGGGTATGAGGTTGAAACAAAATATCCTCCGTGGACCAAACAGTTGAAGAAGGATGGATGAACAAGGGAATGGAATACCTATTACCCAAGCGGGCAGCTTCAAACTAGGAGTCAATCCCGCCGTCGGTTCCGATCGGGTGAAAGCCCCGGTGGCCGGCGCTGGCCTCACGGATTTTGGGGGAGGCCACCAAGCGCTTCGTTCTACGGAACACGTCAGAGGTGGGCCCTCGAAGAAAACCCCCAACAGCAGCCGTCGTTACAGATGTTGAGTGTTGCAAAATCCGCAAACAGTTAAGAAGCGGCAGCGTTACCAGCCTTGGTAGTGCCATCATGGCATCTCTGCCTATAGTAAGGAATCTCAAGAGGGAGAATCGAAATATTCCGCAAGGAATACGAGAAGGTAAAGAAGGGCAGGAGGACATCGCTACTCCACTTACGACCATCTAAAGAGCGTAACCGACCTCCAGGCTATGTTGGCCGCTTGTGCAAAGCAGCCTACACTCCATGGTCGTAAGACGGGCTGGAAGACCGTAGACACTCTTGTACAAGAGTTCTAACTCGGGAAAACCAAAAATGTGTTTCGGCAGTCGACGATTACAAGTGCCAAGTCGAATTATCGAGTTGGTCACGAGAATCGTCGCGCCTAAGAGAATAGGCATAAGCTAAAGCCGTCTTTTACGGCTACAGCTCGAAGAATGCAGGCTCAAAAGAGAAGTAAGAGGCCCCCAAAGCCCCCCCGAGGTCTCTAAGAGCCGCAGAAAGAAGCCTCAGAAGGAGGTACCACCACGGGCACGGACAAGGACTTCCAAGTCCGCGTCAGTGCGGGGAAAAAGCGACAGTCAAGTCCGGGACAGCGCCTCTTGATAGGAGAAAGCGTCAGATGGCGCCGGTATCCACCCGGGTGGTAACTGTCCGCGAGGGACCGTACGTTTGCTGAAGTCCTTGGGGAAGCTCCGAAAGGAAGGTCAACCCGGACGACAGCGGCGCCCAGGTTCTGAGCGTACGGCAACAGGGCGGGGAGATGTCCTGCTCCGGCTGGGCAAGAAGACGGACGCAAACAGCATTCGCTGAGAAAGTCCGTACGGCTACTAAAGGGATGGGAGAAGTTAGGATCCGAGATCGAAGGGTGACCCTGGAGATCAGAGACCTGCACGCTCTCACAACGAGGGACGAAGTGGTAGCGGCCCTAGATAAAGTTTCTCGCGTCTCCGCCTGAGAGCCGAGAGGTGAAGCTTTTGGGTCCCAACCGCAATCAACAGAAGACCAGCCATCGGGAAGCTGGATCACGAGAGCGCTGACAGGCTGAAGTCGATGCGGCATCTCTGCGTCGGCTTCGTAAGCTGTTCGCGTTCGGGATCGAGTCTTGGTCGAGAGGTGCTATCGGTGCCTAGACTTCGGCCACACGACAACGGAATTGTAAGGGAGTGGACAGGTCCTCGTCGTGCTACAAGTGCGGGCGAGCCTGGACACAACCTTAAGAATTGCAAGAGCGCTCCCAAATGCTTTCTTTGTCCATCAAAGGATGCTGAGGGAGTGTCTCACGTGGCGGGTCCGAACCTGTCCACCTTTAGGCGTCGCGCTCGATACCGCCGCAAAGTGCCGCTTCACGATAATGGCGTCTCACGTGGGATGATATAATAAGGGAATGACGCTGTTACAAGACACGCTCCCAAGCTTTTGCGAAATCTGTAGCGCTAAATCGAAACTATCGACCGTCGCATTAAATATACTACTGTTGAAAATACACGAGTATAAAAAAAAATTTCTCTCGTTTAAACGTTCTCTCTTCGAAGCCAGTTTTCCCGGACTTGTGCCGTAATATACTGTAACATTATTTTTTGACATTCCATGCGCAAATGGTCATTTCACCCCTCTTACTCAAAGGGACAAGTCTGAGTTAAAATAAAAAAAAATAGTTAATTATTAATAATTCATAATTTATTATATAACTAATTAAAACAATTACAAATTTTTAAACAAATTATTATTCTTAACTTATATCAAAAATTTTTTAGGTAATTTATTAGCCACATAACTGTGATAATCAATTTATGGCTCTGCGAATGATTTTTCATCATAATGCACTTACCGCAGGATATCTCAGAAACTTTCCATCGAATAGCATGAAATTTTAACTTTAACTATTAAATATCATTCTAATCCACTTGAATGAAGCAAAATTACTATAAGTACTCAAAATATTTATTAAAAAAAACAAAATATCTGGTTTTTACTAAATTATTGAATTTATTGCAATAATTTTGCAAATTAATGTTTTTAGTTACAATATTTTTAAATTCTGTTCCATTTAAGTGGATTAGATGATATTTAATAGTTAGATTGAAAATTTAAATCTATTCAATGAAAAGGTTCCCGAGATATCCTGCAGTAAGTGCATTGTGGTAACAAATAATAGTACGGAGAGCCATAAATTTATTAACCCAGTTATGTGGCTAATAAATTAGCTAAACAATTTTTAATAAAAGTTAATAATAATTCAATTTGTTAAAAAAGTGAGGAAATTATTTAATTTATCACATAATAAATTATTAATTATCACTTATACATTGTTTTTCCTAAATTTAAACCCAGGCTTGTCCCTTTAAAATCAATCTTGTGAAATCGTGTTTTTCACGTATCGTACTACTCTTCTTTAAAACTTTTCACTCAACTAGCCCACATTTGCTTTCACTCCCTTGGTATTAAATGTACTATTTCTTTATTGTAAATAATTTAAGGAGATCTTGGAGTTAAATTACTGTGATCTACATCTTTCAACTCAAAAAGAATATCCAAAATATTGAATTAAAATCTGAAAATATTAGCACAGATACTTCTAAACATAAGGGAGGGACTGACGTTTTTACCAAAATCCATTCTTATGTTAATAATAATATAAAAACCGACCACTTTTGGAATCCACATTCTGTTAATATTTAATGCTCTTATATAAAGTTTCATTTTTTATATCTATAATTTAAATATTGTAAGGCTTAATTTAAAATTGTAAACATTCACCAAGTATAGTTGATTTGTTTTGTATATGATTACAGTAATGTGATAAATATTTATTAATTGATAAGAAAGTCAGTACTCCAAAAAAATTAATGTGCTTTTCTATCAACTTTTTGTACTGTAAATTGTAAAAAAGAATTAAATTTACATAATTTAATTATTTACTTGTACATAATAATTACCAGCAATCTTAGATATAATTATTCTGGTATCCCACGCTATAATTAATTATAATAAACAAAAATATTGCATGTAGTTTCTTATTAATTTCTTATTTTCATAGATTGCATGATTTTTCTGAATTGCAACGCATTTTTGGACGTACCTGTTCAAAAAATTTTGGGAATGACCATAACGAGATGGCTCTCTACTGCAGTGCATCGAAAGACTTCTCCACAATGGGAGCCTCTCCGTACTTTCTCCGATCAGTTAAAACAAAAAGGAGACAAAGTAGCGGAACTAGTTTATAATGCCCTGTCTGACATGCAGATCCATTGCTTTTGTTTTTTGATACGTTGTATAGCAGACAAAATTAATAGGTTGAATAAGTTTTTTCAAAATAAAGGAGTCGTAATTCCAGGTGCACAATTGGCAGTCGAGCGTACCTTTAAGGGGATGTCGGAGCTATAGCCTCCATCAAAAGCCGCTCGATCTCTCGGTTTCGAATGGCGCTGTAGTCAGGTGTCGATTTCTACGATAAACGTACTTAAAACATAAATTATTAATTTTACAGCTACATAGAGCTGTTGAAAGACACGCCTCCCAGCTTGAAGTAATGTGAAAACAGTTCCGCTGGGTGGCAGGTGAAAGCGTTGGGTTTGGAGTTTTGCCGGTAAAATCCGGCACTGGCACGATGCGGACCCTCGTCGTCGTCTTATGTAAGATTTCTCCAGTTTCCCACGAAAAAAAAAAAAAAAAATTAGCTAAACAATTTTTAATAAAAGTTAATAATAATTCAATTTGTTAAAAAAGTGAGGAAATTATTTAATTTATCACATAATAAATTATTAATTATCACTTATACATTGTTTTTCCTAAATTTAAACCCAGGCTTGTCCCTTTAAAATCAATCTTGTGAAATCGTGTTTTCACGTATCGTGCTACTCTTCTTTAAAACTTTTCACTCAACTAGCCCACATTTGCTTTTACTCCCTTGTATTAAAATGTACTATTTCTTTATTGTAAATAATTTAAGGAGATCTTGGAGTTAAATTACTGTGATTATATCTTTCAACTCAAAAAGAATATCCAAAATATTGAATTAAAAATCTGAAAATATTAGCACAGATACTTCTAAACATAAGGGAGGGACTGACATTTTTTACCAAAATTCATTCTTATGTTAATAAATAATATAAAAACCGACCACTTTTGGAATCCAACATTCTGTTAATATTTAATGCTCTTATATAAAGTTTCATTTTTTTATATCTATAATTTAAATATTGTAAGGCTTAATTTAAAATTGTAAACATTCACCAAGTATAGTTGATTTGTTTTGTATATGATTACAGTAATTTGATAAATATTTATTAATTGATAAGAAGGCAGTACTCCAAAAAAATTAAGGTGCTTTTCTATCAACTTTTTGTACTGTAAATTGTAAAAAAAAATTAAATTTACATAATTTAATTATTTACTTGTACATAATAATTACCAGCAATCTTAGATATAATTATTCTGGTATCCCAGGCTATAATTAATTATAATAAACAAAAATATTGCATGTAGTTTCTTATTAATTTCTTATTTTTCATAGATTGCATGATTTTTCTGAATTGCAAGCATTTTTGGACGTACCTGTTCAAAAAATTTTGGGAATGACCATAACGAGATGGCTATCTCTACTGCAGTGCATCGAAAGACTTCTCCAGCAATGGGAGCCTCTCCGTACTTTCTCCGATCAGTTAAAACAAAAAGGAGACAAAGTAGCGGAACTAGTTTATAATGCCCTGTCTGACATGCAGATCCATTGCTTTTGTTTTCTGATACGTTGTATAGCAGACAAAATTAATAGGTTGAATAAGTTTTTTCAAAATAAAGGAGTCGTAATTCCAGATGCACAATTGGCAGTCGAGCGTACCTTTAAGAGTATTGTATCAACATTTTTAAACAGGAACTATGTCAACAGAACTCCTGCAGACATGATTAATATTTTTGATCCTGCTCATTACTTAAAATATGTGGATTTCGAATTAGGAGACGAAATTCGAATGCATTTATTAATTTATGGACACAGCATGCAGGAGTTTTGCCACAAAGCATTTAGTTTTATTGTCGCCATTGCACTACAAATGCGAGAAAGATTTCACAATTTTAATTACCAGTTTTTCATAAGTGACACAATGCTTGCGTCCGAACAATGCTTTATCCGCAGAATTTCGCAAAGAAAATCCACAAATTTTTGTTCAACTGACAGAACATTTTTATAAATTAATTGGTTCCGAAGAAGATTTTGTGGAAGTTAACATTCAGTGGGAAAAGATTGTAGAAATTGATTATTGCAAACAACTTCAGCGTCAACAATTTCTTGATGTAAGTGCGGAGGAATTTTGATTCCAAATTTATACGGCGCACCATGCAGAAAGGGAGTATACATTAATAGGATCATTAGCATTAACAATTTTATCGACTCTGCATGCTAATGCTGAACTCCTGAAAGGTTGTTTAGTCGACAAAATATGTGCAAAACTCGATATCGAAATCACATGAGCACTGAAACGGTTGACGGTTGCTTGATGGTTCAGGAAGCATACAACTATTATGCAAATAATCATTCCTTTGAACCGACGGAGTTAATGATTAAATTAGCTTCTAATTGTAAATATTACAAGCAGCAAAAGCTAAAGGTAAAATACATTTCCCAAAAATCATTTTTTTTTAAAATAAATTTATAATAAAATCTATTTATTATATTATTTTCAGAACCAAAAAAAAAGAAATGGCATCGGGACATTTATAAGCATGTCATACTTATTTATTAAATTATATACGTATAGAGTTTAATAATGTTTTTGAATTATTTATGAAATGCACAAATTTTAATAAAATAAGTATATAATTATTATGTAAATTATGACAGTGACCAATTTATATAATTAAGGTGCATTAATATTGTTGAAATTTCAATACTTTCTTATGAAATTAGTCGATAATTTTATCTGTTTATTTAAATAAATAATTGATTTTTTAAAATAATTTAGAATTTAATATACAGCTCCAAGACCTTCCTGTACAAAAGTGATTATTTATATAACCATTTTATTTAACGCATCGTACGAGTCAATATTCGGTAAGTGTAAGGCTTTTTATATTGTGCGGAATATAAATCACCAGCAGTAAAAGGATATGTCATTTTACAGTACCGTACATAAATGTTAGATGGGTAAATAAATGTTTTAACTTATCTTTAAACACCTATATCTCTGTAAATTTATGCCGTACAGAAAATAAAAAAAAACACTTTAAAGAACTCTCCAAGAGCTTTTTTTCTGTATGATTATACTTTTATATCTACATTTTTTGTTAATTTTAAACATTAAAATATTTTTAATTATTCAATTTTTTGTATTTTATTCAATCAATTATAATTTTTACGCAAATAGAGATATGAACATTTTACAGCAAGTATTTAAGAGCTCTGAATTCTATTTGCCCCTAGTTTATCTTTTTTTTACGTACTTTTTTATATATAGATATGTACATACGCTCAAAGTGCTGCTTGTGCCTAAAACTATTTTCAAGCGTTTGAATCAACGTAGATAGAATATTTTTTCTAACAATCTTAAAAGTATATTTGCAGATTTATAGCCAATGTACAGTCTTAGTTTGAATTATTTTCACGATTATAGCCGAAAAATCCCGAAATCCAGCGATTTTTACATGTTTAGTTAACAATAATTAATTTACCAAGACTTTTTTTCTGTCAACTTTTGGATATTTCTTTTAACACTCTTAGGAGTATATTTGCAGATTTCTAGCCAATGTACATGGTTACTTTGAATTATTTTTATAACGTTTAAGAGAAAAAATCCCCGAAATCCGGCGATTTTTGCAGGTTTAATTAACATTAATTAATTAACCAAGCCTCTACGTTTCTTGTAACTTTTAGATACTTTTTCTAGTACCCTTAGGAATATATTCGCAGATTTCCAGCCTATGTACAGTTTCCGTTTGATTTATTTTCACGATTATAGCTGAAAAATCTCTACACTGGAAAAAAAATTTTTTGATTTAATAAATGGTTGTATTGATTCAATAAAATATATTTAGTTATTAAATATTTTATTGAGAAAAAAAAAGCTCTATTGAACCAATGACGTGGAGATTGACTTAAGTACACAGTTTAATTGAACCAACCAATCACTTGAATGAACCAAATATTTATTTGAGTTAAAAAAATCTTATTTTCACCTAACATTGCGTAACATTGAGACAACAAAATTGATCCTTGCAATAACAAAATTGCAGTCAATGAAATATTCATTAACCATAAAACAACGATAACATTGAATCAAAAAATTTATCGTTGGGTAAACATATGAATCCAATAATTTGCACCACACCTTCAATGAAATGATATTTTTAACGCAACAGTTCAATATCTTGAAGCAAACGAATATTTTCTTATTCCACATAAACTAACATCAAAGTATAATTAAGTCGAATAATGACATAGAAATTGAAACTACGCAGCAAAATCGTAGATTTAATAATCCATTTCATTGACGAAAGATACTTATTTTGGAATAAGTGCGTATTTAGTTGTGATTAATCTATTGCTCCATCAAATTTGAAAATTCAAACTGTTGACTCCCATGATTAAAATCATTGAAACAATGCACAAATTTTATGGATCTATGACTTGATTTTTTTGAGTAAAGATCCTATTTTTAACAACTCCAAGAAAATGGACAACAAAATTATATACCCTCATCAATCCAAGTCATTGGAATAAGTGCGTATTTCTTACATTAATGAATATTCTGTCTCGCCTCCATCGAATATGCTCTCTCGCTCTCTCTCTCTCTGTAAGTACAATCGTCGAGTTCTTCTACACACGTCTATATCTGTGAAAAATACTGCCGCTTTCTGCCTACGGGCATTTTTGTTGCAGCTCCTTGCACGCAAACCTATGCAAGCCACCTTGTGATATAAAATTTTATAGTTCAAGGATTGGTTTGCTATCGATTATTGATCAAAGAAGCTGCAACGTATTTTGAGGTTATCACCATTTCCAATGTTCGGCATGAGTTGTCAAAAATCGAAACAAGGTTGGTAGCACTGATCCATTTTCATGGCCTTGAAGCTGGAAGCAGACTCTCAGCGTGCCGCTCAGCTCTCTATCACCTTCAATTCAAGTTTCTACCACTAGATGTCAGGTCACTTCACTTTTCATCGATCTCCGATTTATACCAAGTATATGCGTTATGCTCTGCGTGATTATGCGTGTGTTTTTAAACTATGAATTGCCCATGCTGTAACAAATCTTGCGGTCCTCGAAATAGTACACAGTGTGCGGCCTGTGGGAAAAAAGTGCATAGAGCGTGCGTTGACCAATTGAAAATTTGTATAACATGTCAAATTATAAATTCTGAGTTTGAAACAGACTTAGACGAGACGATACGATCGGTGACAATTAGTCCCCCCCACTCTGCGAGTATCCCGACGCAGACACGCTCTCTCAACTTGGCAAACTCAGCTGTTGATTCGCCTCGTATCACTCCGACATCGAAAAGACGCGCTTCTCCTCTGTCTCCATCAAAGCAACAAATACAAAAAGTTGTGCGATTCGGTAACTCTAAGTCTTCTAAGTTTAATTTTACTAAATTCACGATGACAGAAAATACATCCAATGCACCCGAAGCAAACGTAAACCTTAACTCTGATGAGATGCCGGGATGGTTCAAAACTGTCTGGGGCGACTATCTCAATGAATTTCGTAATGCGCAAATTAAAAATGAAA
>JANSJX010000082.1:0-99456 GCA_026168455.1 Theocolax elegans | reverse complement strand
CTAAAGTTTAATTTTCAGTGCCATCATTTTAACATATGTACTTGTATAGTTTTAAATGGGTTTCAATTGTTAAGTTTCAATATCTTCAATATTAAAACTATTATTTTCCCAACAATGTCACAAATTCATACTAATTTAGTTTAATTCAATGTTTTAACCACTATTAATCAAGGACGGAGTATGGTAAAACGTTTATTGATGACCCACAGAAAAATCTACTTCTAGGGAGCGCGTGAGTACATTGCAAATATGTTATTTATCCTGAAAGAATATAGATATATATATAATATACAAAATTTATATTTATTATGACGCAGTAGAATAACTGACAATATATAATACATGGTACTACATAACCTAACATAACTTAATAGAAGTGCAACTAGAATCGTAGTCCGTTTGCCGAGTAGTGGAAGTGCGTGTGATCGTCGAGCCGAACGGTGCACGCCTCTAGAGGGAACCGTCGTCTGATAGTTTCTAACAAGCTTAATCGAGATATGCCTATCATGTCAAATTGTTAGATCTACATTTTGTAACGGCACGCTGGAGACTAGATCAATAAAATAGTAAATAAAGGGGTTTGGGCGCCAGCCGCATAATCGCGGTGAATTAATAATACGATTTCGTGCGCGTACGAGTGCGACGGTTTGTTGCGCGGGAATAGGTTGAGAAGGGAGAGACATGGGAAGCACACTACCAAAGGCGTAATGAATGCAGTTTACCTGCTGCGAACAATCTTGTCCGTATAGAGATCGTCCCCGATTGCCGCTGGAAATGTGCTTTCCTCAACACACACAGCACAAGCTAATGTTGTCAATGTGTCGCGAAGGAGTACCGAGAGCTCTCGAGGTTTCCGACTAACAAGTGGGATTTGAAAAAAAGCAACTTTGAGATATTATATAATGGTCTTGCTTACATAACGCGATATTTCTGGATATAATTAAGATCGTAATTCCGTACAGATGTCGAATTTTTTATGTGCGAGGGCCATTGTAATTCCTTGTTTTATGTGCCATTTTTTGTGTTGTATGTTGCATTGTTCTGTGTTTTTAAATATAAATCAAGGAACAATACAACAAACTAAACAAAGTGGATTTGAAAAAAAGCAACTTTTGAGATATTATATAATGGTATTGCTTACATAAACGCGATATTTCTGGATATAATTAAGATCGTAATTCCGTACAGATGTCGAATTTTTTATGTTCGAGGGCCATTGTAATTCCTTGTTTTATGTGCCATATTTTGTGTTGTATATTGCATTGTTCTGTGTTTTTAAGTATAAATCAAGGAACAATACAACAAACAAAACAAAGTGGGTTTTAAATGAAGGCAACTGTTGAGATATTATATGATGGTATTGCTTATATAAACGCGATATTTCTGGATATAATTAAGATCGTAATACCGTACAGATGTCGAATTTTTTATGTGCGAGGTCCATTGTAATTCCTTGTCATTTGCGCCATATTTTGTGTTGTATGTTGCATTGTTCTGTGTTTTTAATTATAAATCATGGAACAATACAACAAACAAAACAAAGTGGGCTTTTAATGAAAACAACTGTTGAGATATTGCATGATGGTATAGCTTAAATAAACGTGATATTTCTGTATATAATTAAGAGAGTAATTCCGTACTGATGTCGAATTTTTTATGTGCAAGGTCCATTGTAATGCCTAGTCATATGTGCCATATTTTGTGTTGTATGTTGCATTGTTCTGTGTTTTTAAGTATAAATCAAGGAACAATACAACAAACTAAACAAAGTGGATTTGAAAAAAAGCAACTTTTGAGATATTATATAATGGTATTGCTTACATAAACGCGATATTTCTGGATATAATTAAGATCGTAATTCCGTACAGATGTCGAATTTTTTATGTTCGAGGGCCATTGTAATTCCTTGTTTTATGTGCCATATTTTGTGTTGTATATTGCATTGTTCTGTGTTTTTAAATATAAATCAAGGAACAATACAACAAACTAAACAAAGTGGATTTGAAAAAAAGCAACTTTTGAGATATTATATAATGGTATTGCTTACATAAACGGGATATTTCTGGATATAATTAAGATCGTAATTCCGTACTGATGTCGAATTTTTTATGTGCAATGTCCATTGTATAATGCCTTGTAATATGTGCCATATTTTGTGTTGTATGTTGCAGTGTTTTGTGTTTTTAATTATAAATCAAGGAACAATACAACAAACAAAACATGGTGGGCTTTTAATGAAAACAACTGTTGAGATATTACATGATGGTATAGCTTAAATAAACGTGATATTTCCGTATATAATTAAGAGAGTATTCCGTACTGATGTCGAATTTTTTATGAGCAAGGTCCATTGCAATGCCTTGTCATATGTGCCATATTTTGTGTTGTATGTTGCATTGTTCTGTGTTTTTAAGTATAAATCAAGGAACAATACAACAAACAAAACATGGTGGGCTTTTAATGAAAACAACTGTTGAGATATTACATGATGGTATAGCTTAATTAAACGTGATATTTCTGTATATAATTAAGAGAGTAATTTCGTACAGATGTCGAATTTTTTTTTGTGCAAGGTCCATTGTAGTTCCTTGTCATATGTGCCATTTTTTGTGTTGTATGTTGCATTGTTCTGTGTTTTTAAATATAAATCAAGGAACAATACAACAAACTAAACAAAGTGGATTTGAAAAAAAGCAACTTTTGAGATATTATATAATGGTATTGCTTACATAAACGCGATATTTCTGGATATAATTAAGATCGTAATTCCGTACAGATGTCGAATTTTTTATGTTCGAGGGCCATTGTAATTCCTTGTTTTATGTGCCATATTTTGTGTTGTATATTGCATTGTTCTGTGTTTTTAAGTATAAATCAAGGAACAATACAACAAACAAAACAAAGTGGGTTTTAAATGAAGGCAACTGTTGAGATATTATATGATGGTATTGCTTATATAAACGCGATATTTCTGGATATAATTAAGATCGTAATACCGTACAGATGTCGAATTTTTTATGTGCGAGGTCCATTGTAATTCCTTGTCATTTGCGCCATATTTTGTGTTGTATGTTGCATTGTTCTGTGTTTTTAAATATAAATCAAGGAACAATACAACAAACTAAACAAAGTGGATTTGAAAAAAAGCAACTTTTGAGATATTATATAATGGTATTGCTTACATAAACGCGATATTTCTGGATATAATTAAGATCGTAATTCCGTACAGATGTCGAATTTTTTATGTTCGAGGGCCATTGTAATGCCTTGTCATATGTGCCATATTTTGTGTTGTATGTTACATTGTTCTGTGTTTTTAAGTATAAATCAAGGAACAATACAACAAACAAAACAAAGTGGGTTTTAAATGAAGGCAACTGTTGAGATATTACAAGATGGTGTAGCTTAAATAAACGTGATATTTCTGTATATAATTAAGAGAGTAATTCCGTACTGATGTCGAATTTTTTATGTGCAAGGTCCATTGTAATTCCTTGTCATTTGCGCCATATTTTGTGTTGTATGTTGCATTGTTCTGTGTTTTTAATTATAGATCAAGGAACAATACAACAAACAAAACATGGTGGGCTTTTAATGAAAACAACTGTTTAGATATTACATGATGGTATAGCTTAAATAAACGCGAGATTTCTGGATATAATTAAGATCCTAATTCCGTACAGATAACGATTTTTTTATATGCAATGTCCATTGTAATTCCTTGTCATATGTGCCATATTTGGTGTTGTAGGTTACATTGTTCTGTGTTTTTAATTATAGATCAAGGAACAATACAACAAACAAAACATGGTGGGCTTTTAATGAAAACAACTGTTGAGATTTTACATGATGGTTTAACTTAAATAAACGGGATATTTCTGGATATAATTAAGATCGTAATTCCGTACTGATTTCGATTTTTTTATATGCAATGTCCATTGTAATTACTTGTCATTTGTGGCATATTTTGTGTTGTATGTTGCATTGTTCTGTGTTTTTAATTATTAATCAAGGAACAATACAACAAACAAATCAAAGTGGGTTTGAAAAAAAGCAACTTTTGAGATATTATATAATGGTATTGCTTACATAAACGCGATATTTCTGGATATAATTAAGATCGTAATTCCGTACAGATGTCGAATTTTTTATGTGCGAGGTCCATTGTAATTCCTTGTCATTTGCGCCATATTTTGTGTTGTATGTTGCATTGTTCTGTGTTTTTAATTATAAATCAAGGAACAATACAACAAACAAAACAAAGTAGGTTTTAAATGAAGGCAACTGTTGAGATATTATATGATGGTATTGCTTATTTAAACGCGATATTTCTGGATATAATTAAGATCGTAATTCCGTACAGATGTCGAATTTTTTATGTGCGAGGTCCATTGTAATTCCTTGTCATTTGTGCCATATTTTGTGTTGTATATTGCATTGTTCTGTGTTTTTAAGTATAAATCAAGGAACAATACAACAAACAAAACAAAGTGGGTTTTAAATGAAGGCAACTGTTGAGATATTATATGATGGTATTGCTTATATAAACGCGATATTTCTGGATATAATTAAGATCGTAATACCGTACAGATGTCGAATTTTTTATGTGCGAGGTCCATTGTAATTCCTTGTCATTTGTGCCATATTTTGTGTTGTATGTTGCATTGTTCTGTGTTTTTAATTATTAATCAAGGAACAATACAACAAACAAAACATGGTGGGCTTTTAATGAAAACAACTGTTGAGATATTACATGATGGTATAGCTTAAATAAACGTGATATTTCTGGATATAATTAAGATCGTAATTCCGTACAGATGTCGAATTTTTTATGTGCGAGGTCCATTGTAATTCCTTGTCATTTGTGCCATATTTTGTGTTGTATGTTGCATTGTTCTGTGTTTTTAATTATTAATCAAGGAACAATACAACAAACAAAACATGGTGGGCTTTTAATGAAAACAACTGTTGAGATATTACATGATGGTATAGCTTAAATAAACGTGATATTTCTGTATATAATTAAGAGAGTATTCCGTACTGATGTCGAATTTTTTATGTGCGAGGGCCATTGTAATTCCTTGTCATTTGCGGCCATATTTTGGTTTGTAGGTTGCATTGTTCTGTGTTTTTAAATATAAATCAGGAACATACAACAAACTAAACAAAGTGGATTGAAAAAAAGCAACTTTTGAGATATTATATAATGGTATTGCTTACATAACGCGATATTTCTGGATATAATTAAGATCGTAATTCCGTACAGATGTCGAATTTTTTATGTTCGAGGGCCATTGTAATGCCTTGTCATATGTGCCATATTTTGTGTTGTATGTTAGCATTGTTCTGTGTTTTAAGTATAATCAAGGAACAATACAACAAACAAAACAAAGGTGGGCTTTTAAATGAAAAGCAACTGTTGAGATATTACATGATGGTTAGCTTAATAAACGGATATTTCTGTATATAATTAAGAGAGTAATTCCGTACTGATGTCGAATTTTTTATGTGCAAGGTCCATTGTAATTGCTTGTCATTGTGCGCATATTTGTGTTGTATGTTGCATTGTTCTGTGTTTTTAAGTATAAATCAAGGAACAATACAACAAACAAAACAAAGTGGGTTTAAATGAAGGCAACTGTTGAGATATTATATGATGGTATTGCTTATATAAGCGCGATATTTCTGGATATAATTAAGATCGTAATACCGTACAGATGTCGAATTTTTTATGTGCGAGGTCCATTGTAATTCCTTGTCATTTGCGCCATATTTTGTGTTGTATGTTGCATTGTTCTGTGTTTTTAATTATAAATCAAGGAACAATACAACAAACAAAACAAAGTGGGCTTTTAATGAAAACAACTGTTGAGATATTACATGATGGTTTACTTCAATAAACGTGATATTTCTGTATATAATTAAGAGAGTAATTCCGTACTGATGTCGAATTTTTTATGTGCAAGGTCCATTGTAATGCCTTGTCATATGTGCCATATTTTGTGTTGTATGTTGCATTGTTCTGTGTTTTTAAGTATAAATCAAGGAACAATACAACAAACAAAACAAAGTGGGTTTTAAATGAAGGCAACTGTTGAGATATTATATGATGGTATTGCTCATATAAACGCGATATTTCTGGATATAATTAAGATCGTAATACCGTACAGATGTCGAATTTTTTATGTGCGAGGTCCATTGTAATTCCTTGTCATTTGCGCCATATTTTGTGTTGTATGTTGCATTGTTCTGTGTTTTTAATTATAAATCAAGGAACAATACAACAAACAAAACAAAGTGGGCTTTTAATGAAAACAACTGTTGAGATATTGCATGATGGTATAGCTTAAATAAACGTGATATTTCTGGATATAATTAAGATCGTAATACCGTACAGATGTCGAATTTTTTATGTGCGAGGTCCATTGTAATTCCTTGTCATTTGCGCCATATTTTGTGTTGTATGTTGCATTGTTCTGTGTTTTTAATTATAGATCAAGGAACAATACAACAAACAAAACAATGTGGGCTTTTAATGAAAACAACTGTTGAGATATTACATGATGGTTTACTTCAATAAACGTGATATTTCTGTATATAATTAAGAGAGTAATTCCGTACTGATGTCGAATTTTTTATGTGCAAGGTCCATTGTAATGCCTTGTCATATGTGCCATATTTTGTGTTGTATGTTGCATTGTTCTGTGTTTTTAAGTATAAATCAAGGAACAATACAACAAACAAAACAAAGTGGGTTTTAAATGAAGGCAACTGTTGAGATATTATATGATGGTATTGCTTATATAAACGCGATATTTCTGGATATAATTAAGATCGTAATACCGTACAGATGTCGAATTTTTTATGTGCGAGGTCCATTGTAATTCCTTGTCATTTGCGCCATATTTTGTGTTGTATGTTGCATTGTTCTGTGTTTTTAATTATAAATCAAGGAACAATACAACAAACAAAACAAAGTGGGCTTTTAATGAAAACAACTGTTGAGATATTGCATGATGGTATAGCTTAAATAAACGTGATATTTCTGGATATAATTAAGATCGTAATACCGTACAGATGTCGAATTTTTTATGTGCGAGGTCCATTGTAATTCCTTGTCATTTGCGCCATATTTTGTGTTGTATGTTGCATTGTTCTGTGTTTTTAATTATAGATCAAGGAACAATACAACAAACAAAACATGGTGGGCTTTTAATGAAAACAACTGTTGAGATATTGCATGATGGTATAGCTTAAATAAACGTGATATTTCTGTATATAATTAAGAGAGTAATTCCGTACTGATGTCGAATTTTTTATGTGCAAGGTCCATTGTAATGCCTTGTCATATGTGCCATATTTTGTGTTGTATGTTGCATTGTTCTGTGTTTTTAAGTATAAATCAAGGAACAATACAACAAACAAAACAAAGTGGGTTTTAAATGAAGGCAACTGTTGAGATATTACAAGATGGTATAGCTTATATAAACGCGATATTTCTGGATATAATTAAGATCGTAATACCGTACAGATGTCGAATTTTTTATGTGCAAGGTCCATTGTAATGCCTTGTCATATGTGCCATATTTTGTGTTGTATGTTACATTGTTCTGTGTTTTTAAGTATAAATCAAGGAACAATACAACAAACAAAACAAAGTGGGTTTTAAATGAAGGCAACTGTTGAGATATTACAAGATGGTATAGCTTAAATAAACGTGATATTTCTGTATATAATTAAGAGAGTAATTCCGTACTGATGTCGAATTTTTTATGTGCAAGGTCCATTGTAATTCCTTGTCATTTGCGCCATATTTTGTGTTGTATGTTGCATTGTTCTGTGTTTTTAATTATAGATCAAGGAACAATACAACAAACAAAACATGGTGGGCTTTTAATGAAAACAACTGTTGAGATATTACATGATGGTATAGCTTAAATAAACGCGAGATTTCTGGATATAATTAAGATCCTAATTCCGTACAGATAACGATTTTTTTATATGCAATGTCCATTGTAATTCCTTGTCATATGTGCCATATTTGGTGTTGTAGGTTACATTGTTCTGTGTTTTTAATTATAGATCAAGGAACAATACAACAAACAAAACATGGTGGGCTTTTAATGAAAACAACTGTTGAGATTTTACATGATGGTTTAACTTAAATAAACGCGAGATTTCTGGATATAATTAAGATCCTAATTCCGTACAGATAACGATTTTTTTATATGCAATGTCCATTGTAATTACTTGTCATTTGTGGCATATTTTGTGTTGTATGTTGCATTGTTCTGTTTTTAATTATTAATCAAGGAACAATACAACAAACAAATCAAAGTGGGTTTGAAAAAAAGCAACTTTTGAGATATTATATAATGGTATTGCTTACATAAACGCGATATTTCTGGATATAATTAAGATCGTAATTCCGTACAGATGTCGAATTTTTTTTTGTGCAAGGTCCATTGTAGTTCCTTGTCATATGTGCCATTTTTTGTGTTGTATGTTGGATTGTTCTGTGTTTTTAAATATAAATCAAGGAACAATACAACAAACTAAACAAAGTGGATTTGAAAAAAAGCAACTTTTGAGATATTATATGATGGTATTGCTTATTTAAACGCGATATTTCTGGATATAATTAAGATCGTAATTCCGTACAGATGTCGAATTTTTTATGTGCGAGGTCCATTGCAAATTCCTTGTCATTTGTGCCATATTTTGTGTTGTATATTGCATTGTTCTGTGTTTTTAAGTATAAATCAAGGAACAATACAACAAACAAAACAAAGTGGGTTTTAAATGAAGGCAACTGTTGAGATATTATATGATGGTATTGCTTATATAAACGCGATATTTCTGGATATAATTAAGATCGTAATACCGTACAGATGTCGAATTTTTTATGTGCGAGGTCCATTGTAATTCCTTGTCATTTATGGTATTGCTTATATAAACGCGATATTTCTGGATATAATTAAGATCGTAATACCGTACAGATGTCGAATTTTTTATGTGCGAGGTCCATTGTAATTCCTTGTCATTTGCGCCATATTTTGTGTTGTATGTTGCATTGTTCTGTGTTTTTAATTATAAATCAAGGAACAATACAACAAACAAAACAAAGTGGGTTTTAAATGAAGGCAACTGTTGAGATATTATATGATGGTATTGCTTATTTAAACGCGATATTTCTGGATATAATTAAGATCGTAATTCCGTACAGATGTCGAATTTTTTATGTGCGAGGTCCATTGTAATTCCTTGTCATTTGTGCCATATTTTGTGTTGTATGTTGCATTGTTCTGTGTTTTTAATTATTAATCAAGGAACAATACAACAAACAAAACATAGTGGGCTTTTAATGAAAACAACTTTTGAGATATTATATAATGGTATTGCTTACATAAACGGGATATTTCTGGATATAATTAAGATCGTAATTCCGTACTGATGTCGAATTTTTTATGTGCAATGTCCATTGTATAATGCCTTGTAATATGTGCCATATTTTGTGTTGTATGTTGCATTGTTTTGTGTTTTTAATTATAAATCAAGGAACAATACAACAAACAAAACATGGTGGGCTTTTAATGAAAACAACTGTTGAGATATTACATGTTGGTATAGCTTAAATAAACGTGATATTTCTGTATATAATTAAGAGAGTATTCCGTACTGATGTCGAATTTTTTATGAGCAAGGTCCATTGTAATGCCTTGTCATATGTGCCATATTTTGTGTTGTATGTTGCATTGTTCTGTGTTTTTAAGTATAAATCAAGGAACAATACAACAAACAAAACATGGTGGGCTTTTAATGAAAACAACTGTTGAGATATTACATGATGGTATAGCTTAATTAAACGTGATATTTCTGTATATAATTAAGAGAGTAATTTCGTACAGATGTCGAATTTTTTTTTGTGCAAGGTCCATTGTAGTTCCTTGTCATATGTGCCATTTTTTGTGTTGTATGTTGCATTGTTCTGTGTTTTTAATATAAATCAAGGAACAATACAACAAACTAAACAAAGTGGATTTGAAAAAAAGCAACTTTGAGATATTATATAATGGTATTGCTTACATAAACGCGATATTTCTGGATATAAGTAAGATCGTAATTCCGTACAGATGTCGAATTTTTATGTTCGAGGGCCATTGTAATTCCTTGTTTATGTGCCAATTTTGTGTTGTATATTGCTTGTTCTGTGTTTTTAAGTATAAATTTCTGTGTTTTTAAATATAAATCAAGGAACAATACAACAAACTAAACAAAGTGGATTTGAAAAAAAGCAACTTTTGAGATATTATATAATGGTATTGCTTACATAAACGCGATATTTCTGGATATAAGTAAGATCGTAATTCCGTACAGATGTCGAATTTTTTATGTTCGAGGGCCATTGTAATTCCTTGTTTTATGTGCCATATTTTGTGTTGTATATTGCATTGTTCTGTGTTTTTAAGTATAAATCAAGGAACAATACAACAAACAAAACAAAGTGGGTTTTAAATGAAGGCAACTGTTGAGATATTATATGATGGTATTGCTTATATAAACGCGATATTTCTGGATATAATTAAGATCGTAATACCGTACAGATGTCGAATTTTTTATGTGCGAGGTCCATTGTAATTCCTTGTCATTTGCGCCATATTTTGTGTTATATGTTGCATTGTTCTGTGTATTTAATTATAAATCAAGGAACAATACAACAAACAAAACAAAGTGGGCTTTTAATGAAAACAACTGTTGAGATATTGCATGATGGTATAGCTTAAATAAACGTGATATTTCTGTATATAATTAAGAGAGTAATTCCGTACTGATGTCGAATTCTTTATGTGCAAGGTCCATTGTAATGCCTTGTCATATGTGCCATATTTTGTGTTGTATGTTGCATTGTTCTGTGTTTTTAAGTATAAATCAAGGAACAATACAACAAACTAAACAAAGTGGATTTGAAAAAAAGCAACTTTTGAGATATTATATAATGGTATTGCTTACATAAACGCGATATTTCTGGATATAATTAAGATCGTAATTCCGTACAGATGTCGAATTTTTTATGTTCGAGGGCCATTGTAATTCCTTGTTTTATGTGCCATATTTTGTGTTGTATATTGCATTGTTCTGTGTTTTTAAGTATAAATCAAGGAACAATACAACAAACAAAACAAAGTGGGTTTTAAATGAAGGCAACTGTTGAGATATTATATGATGGTATTGCTTATATAAACGCGATATTTCTGGATATAATTAAGATCGTAATACCGTACAGATGTCGAATTTTTTATGTGCGAGGTCCATTGTAATTCCTTGTCATTTGCGCCATATTTTGTGTTGTATGTTGCATTGTTCTGTGTTTTTAATTATAAATCAAGGAACAATACAACAAACAAAACAAAGTGGGCTTTTAATGAAAACAACTGTTGAGATATTGCATGATGGTATAGCTAAAATAAACGTGATATTTCTGTATATAATTAAGAGAGTAATTCCGTACTGATGTCGAATTTTTTATGTGCAAGGTCCATTGTAATGCCTTGTCATATGTGCCATATTTTGTGTTGTATGTTGCATTGTTCTGTGTTTTTAAGTATAAATCAAGGAACAATACAACAAACAAAACAAAGTGGGTTTTAAATGAAGGCAACTGTTGAGATATTATATGATGGTATTGCTTATATAAACGCGATATTTCTGGATATAATTAAGATCGTAATACCGTACAGATGTCGAATTTTTATGTGCGAGGTCCATTGTAATTCCTTGTCATTTGCGCCATATTTTGTGTTGTATGTTGCATTGTTCTGTGTTTTTAATTATAAATCAAGGAACAATACAACAAACAAAACAAAGTGGGCTTTTAATGAAAACAACTGTTGAGATATTGCATGATGGTATAGCTAAAATAAACGTGATATTTCTGTATATAATTAAGAGAGTAATTCCGTACTGATGTCGAATTTTTTATGTGCAAGGTCCATTGTAATGCCTTGTCATATGTGCCATATTTTGTGTTGTATGTTGCATTGTTCTGTGTTTTTAAGTATAAATCAAGGAACAATACAACAAACAAAACAAAGTGGGTTTTAAATGAAGGCAACTGTTGAGATATTATATGATGGTATTGCTTATATAAACGCGATATTTCTGGATATAATTAAGATCGTAATACCGTACAGATGTCGAATTTTTTATGTGCGAGGTCCATTGTAATTCCTTGTCATTTGCGCCATATTTTGTGTTGTATGTTGCATTGTTCTGTGTTTTTAATTATAGATCAAGGAACAATACAACAAACAAAACATGGTGGGCTTTTAATGAAAACAACTGTTGAGATATTGCATGATGGTATAGCTAAAATAAACGTGATATTTCTGTATATAATTAAGAGAGTAATTCCGTACTGATGTCGAATTTTTTATGTGCAAGGTCCATTGTAATGCCTTGTCATATGTGCCATATTTTGTGTTGTATGTTGCATTGTTCTGTGTTTTTAAGTATAAATCAAGGAACAATACAACAACAAACAAAGTGGGTTTTAAATGAAGGCAACTGTTGAGATATTACAAGATGGTATAGCTTAAATAAACGTGATATTTCTGTATATAATTAAGAGAGTAATTCCGTACTGATGTCGAATTTTTTATGTGCAAGGTCCATTGTATAATGCCTTGTCATATGTGCCATATTTTGTGTTGTATGTTGCATTGTTCTGTGTTTTTAATTATAGATCAAGGAACAATACAACAAAGAAAACATGGTGGGTTTTAAATGAAGGCAACTGTTGAGATATTACAAGATGGTATAGCTTAAATAAACGTAATATTTCTGTATGGTTTTAAATGAAGGCAACTGTTGAGATATTACAAGATGGTATAGCTTAAATAAACGTGATATTTCTGTATATAATTAAGAGAGTAATTCCGTACTGATGTCGAATTTTTTATGTGCAAGGTCCATTGTATAATGCCTTGTCATATGTGCCATATTTTGTGTTGTATGTTGCATTGTTCTGTGTTTTTAATTATAGATCAAGGAACAATACAACAAAGAAAACATGGTGGGTTTTAAATGAAGGCAACTGTTGAGATATTACAAGATGGTATAGCTTAAATAAACGTAATATTTCTGTATATAATTAAGAGAGTAATTCCGTACTGATGTCGAATTTTTTATGTGCAAGGTCCATTGTAATGCCTTGTCATATGTGCCATATTTTGTGTTGTATGTTGCATTGTTCTGTGTTTTTAAGTATAAATCAAGGAACAATACAACAAACAAAACAAAGTGGGTTTTAAATGAAGGCAACTGTTGAGATATTACAAGATGGTATAGCTTAAATAAACGTGATATTTCTGTATATAATTAAGAGAGTAATTCCGTACTGATGTCGAATTTTTTATGTGCGAGGTCCATTGTAATTCCTTGTCATTTGCGCCATATTTTGTGTTGTATGTTGCATTGTTCTGTGTTTTTAAGTATAAATCAAGGAACAATACAACAAACAAAACATGGTGGGCTTTTAATGAAAACAACTGTTGAGATATTACATGATGGTATAGCTTAAATAAACGCGAGATATCTGGATATAATTAAGATCCTAATTCCGTACAGATAACGATTTTTTTATATGCAATGTCCATTGTAATTCCTTGTCATATGTGCCATATTTGGTGTTGTAGGTTGCATTGTTCTGTGTTTTTAATTATAAATCAAGGAACAATACAACAAACAAAACAAAGTGGTTTTTTAATGAAAACAACTGGTGAGATATTACATGATGGTATAGCTTAAATAAACATAATATTACTCTATATAATTAAGAGAGTAATTTCGTACAGATGTCGAATTTTTTATGTGCAAGGTCCATTGTATAGTGCCTTGTAATATGTGCCATTTTTGTGTTGTATGTTGCATTGTTCTGTGTTTTTAATTATAGATCAAGGAACAATACAACAAACAAAACATGGTGGGCTTTTAATGAAAACAACTGTTGAGATATTACAAGATGGTATAGCTTAAATAAACGTGATATTTCTGTATATAATTAAGAGAGTAATTTCGTACAGATGTCGAAATTTTTATGTGCAATGTCCATTGTGTAATGCCTTGTCATATGTGCCATATTTTGTGTTGTATGTTGCATTGTTCTGTGTTTTTAATTATAGATCAAGGAACAATACAACAAACAAAACATTTATCTGCTTAAATTGATATATACGAGCAGTACCTCTTCCCACTTGGACCTGCTGTCCTTCATGGAAACAATATCCACATCCAAATTTTCCGTTATATTGATTAATGTTTTGTAAAAGTGGCCTAGCAACAGAATCTACCGAACACAGTATTGTATGTACCTTAATAGGTATCGGATGTATATGTAAAGCAGTTGTAGTTTGAAGTCCGTGTTCAGATAAATGAATTAGTTCCTTTACAAAAAGTTCCAAAAACAAATTCATGATGGGTTTACCGTAACCGCACCAAAGTCCACAGAGAATTATGTTGTTCTTTCGAATTCGGTACGGCAATTCATTTACAGTTACTTGTATAGGCCAGATACTGTAGTTGGAAGATTTAAAAGGCGAGATACCATCGGTATTAAATGTTATAGAAATATCGTTATCTTGTATTACATGTTTTTCTCTTAATTGTTTATAAATTTTACCATTAATAATATCAGTTTCACTATCGTTAGTTTTGCGAAAATAAGTATATATCTTACTGTTTAATAAATCATTTAATTGGTGCTCAAGTGGTATATATATAAAGTACTGTCCTTTGCTTTTCAAAACTGATTTTTGATATACAGTTGAGCTTTGGTCACAAACTGAAATTTCACCTTGAACATGTAATATTTCTGAACATGTAACGCAATAATAGCAATATACTAAAGATGGTAATTCAAATGACTTTAAAAATCTATATTTAGATTTGTATTCAGGCGATGGTAAATGACAATCAATAATTCGGAGGATATTATCTAAACCGACATCAGGAAGGTTGTGCCTTAATGCATAAGATATTATCAAAAGCTCACTTTCTTGTCTAGAAATGTCGCACAAATCATATATGGGATGCTGATCCTGAAAATAGTATTTATATTAGTTATCATAAAAAAATCATTTTAATAATATATAAAGTATTAATATATCTACAATAAATTATTTTCTAAAAACATTTAGACAAGTTATAGTTATTCGTTGAATAAAAAATATTCAATATATATCAATTATAAAGTTACGAATTCATTTGAGGCTGTTGTTATTATAAAAATATATAAAAATTAGAATATCTGATTTCAAATCTTCTCGGTGTATCGGTAGGCGATACGAAGAGCATTGAAGAGTCAACACGATTTCGATTTCCGTAAAAGTGACGAACCGAAAGGGATTCATGCGGTTTGACATGTGTTACTACTCAAGGAGTATGCTGTTATGTGTTCTCCCAATACATTGGAGATCGTGCGTAACCATGATGAAGGTGACGAAAGCATCGAGCGAATCTCTCTGCTAATTAAATGAAAAAACTCTCTTGAGTCGTTGACGAGCTGCCGAACTGACATTCGCGATACAAGCAGTCGACCTAGCAGTGGTCTGTAAAATAGCAAAAGTGGGATAAATTTTTTTTCAAAAAACAACTGTTGAGATATTACATGATGGTATAGCTTAAATAAACGTGATATTTCTGTATATAATTAAGAGAGTAATTTCGTACAGATGTCGAATTTTTTATGTGCAATGTCCATTGTATAATGCCTTGTCATATGTGCCATATTTTGTGTTGTATGTTGCATTGTTCTGTGTTTTTAATTATAGATCAAGGAACAATACAACAAACAAAACATTGTGGGCTTTTAATGAAAACAACTGTTGAGATATTACATGATGGTTTAACTTAAATAAACGCGAGATTTCTGGATATAATTAAGATCCTAATTCCGTACAGATAACGATTTTTTTATATGCATGTCCATTGTAATTCCTTGTCATATGTGCCATATTTGGTGTTGTAGGTTGCATTGTTTTGTGTTTTTAATTATTAATCAAGGAACAATACAACAAACAAAACATAGTGGGCTTTAATGAAAACAACTGTTGAGATATTGCATGATGGTATAGCTTAAATAAACGTGATATTTCTGTATATAATTAAGTGGTTTAACTTAAATAAACGCGAGATTTCTGGATATAATTAAGAACCTAATTCCGTACAGATAACGATTTTTTTATATGCAATGTCCATTGTAATTCCTTGTCATATGTGCCATATTTGGTGTTGTAGGTTGCATTGTTTTGTGTTTTTAATTATTAATCAAGGAACAATACAACAAACAAAACATAGTGGGCTTTTAATGAAAACAACTGTTGAGATATTGCATGATGGTATAGCTTAAATAAACGTGATATTTCTGTATATAATTAAGAGAGTAATTCCGTACTGATGTCGAATTTTTTATGTGCAAGGTCCATTGTAATGCCTTGTCATATGTGCCATATTTGGTGTGGTAGGTTGCATTGTTCTGTGTCTTTAATTATAGATCAAGGAACAATACAACAAACAAAACATGGTGGGCTTTTAATGAAAACATCTGTTGAGATTTTACATGATGGTTTAACTTAAATAAACGCGAGATTTCTGGATATAATTAAGATCCTAATTCCGTACAGATAACGATTTTTTTATATGCAATTTCCATTGTAATTCCTTGTCATTTGTGGCATATTTTGTGTTGTATGTTGCATTGTTCTGTGTTTTTAATTATTAATCAAGGAACAATACAACAAACAAAACAAAGTGGGTTTTAAATGAAGGCAACTGTTGAGATATTACAAGATGGTATAGCTTAAATAAACGTGATATTACTGTATATAATTAAGAGAGTAATTCCGTACTGATGTCGAATTTTTTATGTGCAAGGTCCATTGTAATTCCTTGTCATATGTGCCATATTTGGTGTTGTAGGTTGCATTGTTCTGTGTTTTTAATTATAGATCAAGGAACAATACAACAAACAAAACATGGTGGGCTTTTAATTAAAACATCTGTTGAGATTTTACATGATGGTTTAACTTAAATAAACGCGAGATTTCTGGATATAATTAAGATCCTAATTCCGTACAGATAACGATTTTTTTATATGCAATGTCCATTGTAAAGGTGGGTTTTAAATGAAGGCAACTGTTGAGATATTACAAGATGGTATAGCTTAAATAAACGTGATATTACTGTATATAATTAAGAGAGTAATTCCGTACTGATGTCGAATTTTTTATGTGCAAGGTCCATTGTAATTCCTTGTCATTTGCGCCATATTTTGTGTTGTATGTTGCATTGTTCTGTGTTTTTAATTATAGATCAAGGAACAATACAACAAACAAAACATGATGGGCTTTTAATGAAAACAACTGTTGAGATATTACATGATGGTATAGCTTAAATAAACGCGAGATTTCTGGATATAAATAAGATCCTAATTCCGTACAGATAACGATTTTTTTATATGCAATGTCCATTGTAATTCCTTGTCATATGTGCCATATTTGGTGTTGTAGGTTGCATTGTTCTGTGTTTTTAATTATAGATCAAGGAACAATACAACAAACAAAACATGGTGGGCTTTTAATTAAAACATCTGTTGAGATTTTACATGATGGTTTAACTTAAATAAACGCGAGATTTCTGGATATAATTAAGATCCTAATTCCGTACAGATAACGATTTTTTTATATGCAATGTCCATTGTAATTCCTTGTCATTTGTGGCATATTTTGTGTTGTATGTTGCATTGTTCTGTGTTTTTAATTATTAATCAAGGAACAATACAACAAACAAAACAAACTGGGTTTGAAAAAAAGCAACTTTTGAGATATTATATAATGGTATTGCTTACATAAACGCGATATTTCTGGATATAATTAAGATCGTAATTCCGTACTGATGTCGAATTTTTTATGTGCAAGGTCCATTGATAATGCCTTGTAATATGTGCCATATTTTGTGTTGTATGTTGCATTGTTTTGTGTTTTTAATTATAAATCAAGGAACAATACAACAAACAAAACATGGTGGGCTTTTAATAAAAACAACTGTTGAGATATTACATGATGGTATAGCTTAAATAAACGTGATATTTCTGTATATAATTAAGAGAGTAATTTCGTACAGATGTCGAATTTTTTATGTGCAATGTCCATTGTATAATGCCTTGTCATATGTGCCATATTTTGTGTTGTATGTTGCATTGTTTTGTGTTTTTAATTATAGATCAAGGAACAATACAACAAACAAAACATTGTGGGCTTTTAATGAAAACAAATGTTGAGATATTACATGATGGTATAGCTTAAATAAACGTGATATTTCTGTATATAATTAAGAGAGTAATTTCGTACAGATGTCGAATTTTTTATGTGCAATGTCCATTGTATAATGCCTTGTCATATGTGCCATATTTTGTGTTGTATGTTGCATTGTTCTGTGTTTTTAATTATAGATCAAGGAACAATACAACAAACAAAACATTGTGGGCTTTTAATGAAAATAACTGTTGAGATATTACATGATGGTTTAACTTAAATAAACGCGAGATTTCTGGATATAATTAAGATCCTAATTCCGTACAGATAACGATTTTTTTATATGCAATGTCCATTGTAATTCCTTGTCATATGTGCCATATTTGGTGTTGTAGGTTGCATTGTTTTGTGTTTTTAATTATTAATCAAGGAACAATACAACAAACAAAACATAGTGGGCTTTTAATGAAAACAACTGTTGAGATATTGCATGATGGTATAGCTTAAATAAACGTGATATTTCTGTATATAATTAAGGGGGTGCCATAGTGAAAAACTATCGACGAAGCGTCGGTAATGTAGTAAGCTGTAATGTACTAGTAGCGCCATCATCCGTTGAAAAATTATATTAATTTATAACCTCACAGTAGATGGCGCCAATAGTACATTCCAGCTGTCATATTCATTCACAAATAACCTTTGTAGATTGCATTCTTTAACATAAAATATGCAGACGATGCAGGAATATTTTAATCACAATTTTTACAATAAACTTTTTGACAACAATTGCTATCCACTTTCCATGCAATCGTTTTCTGCATTTTGATATGCAGACGATGCAGGAATTATACAACTTAATTTTTACAAACATAATTTGACATTTATTACTACATTTTCCAAGCAAGCGTTTTCTGCATTTTTATCCGCAGACGATGCAGGAATTTTGAAACCAAAAATTATTATAATAATCAATTATACAACTATTGCTATACATAATTCTATGCGATCGTTTTCTGCATTTTGTTAGGCAGACGATGCACGAATTGTTACCATAAAATTATACAATGATTATTTTGACAACTACTGTTATACATTTTCCATGCAATCGTTTTCTGCATTTTGATACGCAGACGATGCAGGAATTTTGAAACCAAAATTATTACAATAATCAATTTAACAACTATTGCTATACACAATTCTATGCCATCGTTTTCTGCATTTTGTTAGGCAGACGATGCACGAATTGTTACCATAAAATTATACAATGATCATTTTGACAACTACTGTTATACATTTTCCATGCAATCGTTTTCTGCATTTTGATACGCAGACGATGCAGGAATTTTGAAACCAAAATTATTACAATAATCAATTTAACAACTATTGCTATACACAATTCTATGCCATCGTTTTCTGCATTTTGTTAGGCAGACGATGCATGAATTGTTACCATAAAATTATACAATGATCATTTTGACAACTACTGTTATACATTTTCCATGCAATCGTTTTCTGCATTTTTATCCGCAGACGATGCAGGAATTTTGAAACCAAAAATTATTACAATAATCAATTATACAACTATTGCCATACATAATTCTATGCGATCGTTTTCTGCATTTTGATACGCAGACGATGCACGAATTGTTACCATAAAATTATACAAGAATCATTTAGACAACTACTGTTATACATTTTCCATGCAATCGTTTTCTGCATTTTGATACGCAGACGATGCAGGAATTTTGAAACCAAATATTATTATACAATAATCAATTTAACAGCTATTGCTATACACAATTCTATGCCATCGTTTTCTGCATTTTGTTAGGCAGACGATGCACGAATTGTTACCATAAAATTATACAATGATCATTTTGACAACTACTGTTATACATTTTCCATGCAATCGTTTTCTGCATTTTGATACGCAGACGATGCAGGAATTTTGAAACCAAAATTATTACAATAATCAATTTAACAACTATTGCTATACACAATTCTATGCCATCGTTTTCTGCATTTTGTTAGGCAGACGATGCACGAATTGTTACCATAAAATTATACAATAATCATTTTGACAACTACTGTTATACATTTTCCATGCAATCGTTTTCTGCATTTTTATCCGCAGACGATGCAGGAATTTTGAAACCAAAAATTATTACAATAATCAATTTAACAGCTATTGCTATACATAATTCTATGCGATCGTTTTCTGCATTTTGTTAGGCAGACGATGCACGAATTGTTACCATAAAATTATACAATTATCATTTTGACAACTATTGCTATACTTTTTCCATTCAATCGTTTTCTGCATTTTGATACGCAGACGATGCAGGAATTTTGAAACCAAAATTATTATAATAATCAATTTAACAACTATTGCTATATATTTTTTTTTAGTAAAACGTCCCTGGTAGAAAATAAAGCATCAGTTATGGTCGGCTCGTCATCTATTGACCATTTCAGGGTGGTCAGAAGATTAGACCAGAGTTTGACCATAGGTTGACCAGAATACGGACTACGCTCTTTAAATTTATAACCTCAAAGATTGCCTTAATATTTTGTCATTAAACTAAATTTTAGCATTTTTGACTTTTTACGCGATTACAGCAATAAAAATTAAACTATTTAAACTAACAAGGAAACTATTTGCTGATAATTTTCAAATCTCTTATATTAGAGTTTGTATGCAAAAATATCAGTTCATTACCATATGCAGCTATTCAGCGATGAAGCTCAAATCTCTTATAATAGTGTTCGTATGCATAAATATCAATTCATTACTGCTTATATGCTATTCATCGATGAAGCTTAAATGACTTTTACTGTTGTTCGCAGGCAAAAATTTTATTTTTAGGGAAACTGTACTTTGAACATGAGCATACACTTAAAATTTATTCGATAAAGCTCAAATGATTTATTCTGGTATTCGTACACAAGAACAGGATTTCTGAAAAAAAATTTTTTTCAATTGTGAAACTTTATTTCAACAATTTTTTAAAATGGTTTATTTCATCTATTTTTTTAACAAACTGTAAATATTAAAAAAAATTTATTTGTTAAACTTGTTTTTTTAATTGAAAAAAGTGCTTATTTAGATCAATTAAGATTTAATTTCTACATCCATATATGTTTCATATATACTTAAATACCTACATATTTTGTTTATTTAGTTACAAACAATGTATTTGGCAGTAAATGTAAGATATGCACTAATTTATAGTATTTAAATTTTAACTTTAATGACTTTTTTGTAATCTTTAATTGTAAAATAAATGTGAACCGCTATTTTTAAAAAGAATAACATTTTTTCTTATTTAGTTGAACAATTAATCAGACAAAACTAAGTATAACTTATTTATATTCATATGATTATATGTCTAACCTCAAAATCATTCATTATACGCGTACGGTAAACTTATGGTGAAATTCCGTCGGGTGTAAGCGGGGTTTTTCACCAGAAACTATTCTATTTTCTGACCACTAATCATAAAATTGACAGACATTATGGTCAAACGTATGCTCAAATTTCTACCAGGGGTTTTTGACTGTATTACTACACTTTTTATGCATTCGTTTTCTGCATCTGGTATGCTGTTCAATGCAATCATTCTATGAATTACCTTATTTTACCCAAATCTACTTAATAAAAATTTATGTTGGCATCGTAGCTAAGCGCTAGCTGGTGTTGACATGGGCATCGCAAACAGTAGTTAGATGCAGGACTAGTTGACTAGTAGACAGCAGATAAATAAAGGATCCGTTGTCATCGCAGTCTGCATTTAGTGGAAGATTCTATGAATGTTGTACTAAACTTCAATCCTAATCCGACCATTGACAGGGATGTACAAATGCACTTAGACATTAACCTGGAAGTACCTAAAAAGTTTTTTTACATGAACTAATCATTCACATATATAAAAGGAAACCGATGCAATAATTGAAGAGTAAGAACAGTAACCTAATCTACAAACGCAACTCTCATAATTACGGTCAACGGTTAATTTTTTACTCACAAGATAGTCCTACATCCTTCACACATAATTTGATTGCACTTCTTTAGGTAGAAAATAAGATCTGCATAATGGTTTGGCATTGGGTATTACTTCCAAAGACAGTAATATGTATGCAATCAAACATAACCTTTATTATGTGTATGCAAGGAGTACCTGAAATTTCTCGTATATAGACTGCTTAATTACTAATATAGACAAAAGCCAGTGCATTAATTGAATTACTTGGGATTGGTAGATGATTAGTGGACATAAATAAGGACAAAAACCAACCAACAGGTAGTGATCCTATGGCTACTGTAAAAAGCAGTTCGATAGAAATTCCATTGCTATTATAGACAGCTGTTTGAAGTCCAATTGGCAATTGTATTCAGCATTAGCTCGAGGATACAAAGACATCATAGGTCTACTGTAAATTCGAAAATTTCATGCGTGTCGTAGTTGTCTATTAGTCACTGGAGGTTACTTGTATTAAGAAAGACCAAATGAATTTCCATCACTTAAATTTGACATTAACCTGAAAGTACCTAAAAAATTTTTTGTACATGAATTAATCATTCATACAAATAGAAGATAATCAATGCAATAATCGAAGAGAAAAAACAGTAACCTAACCTATAAACACAACTCTCATAATTACGGTCAATCAGTTAATTTCTCACCCACAAGATAGCCCGACATCCATCACACATGATTTATTCGCAGTTCCTTGGGTAGAGATTAAAATTATGTATATTTGTTTCGCGTTGGATATTATTTTCAAAGACGACGATCTACATGGGATCCAACATAACCTTGAAGTCGAACGCCACCAAACACTGGATAGCAGGATATTTTTTTGTACAAAAGCCATTGTATGAATTCCGCAACATTGATGTAGTCAGGAAAATAACATCCAGTATTTCGAAAATATCACTATAACCCACAATGCTCACGAAAAACACAACAATGTTTACAAGCCGTTTTGTTATCCAACTGAAACAGTCACGAGTCACGACCAACGTGAACCTCACTAGTATCGACGCGGGAAGCACAACTGCGCATGCGCGCACGGACTAGTCGAACGAGAGACTGACGCGGCTTGTTCTATCGACACTCGCGTCTTGATAAAAGGCCCTGATATTTTATTATTTTTTACTAATTTTTATAGCTTTCATTAATGCATAGCAAGCTATTAATAACTATCAGACTTAAATAAAAAATAATATTATTAAATAATTTAAATAACACGTTAAATTTCTTAAATTATGTGATACACAACCTCACATAACGACGAATTAGCCTACGCGGCCGGCTAACTCGACGACACGACGCGCGAGCCGGCCGCCTAGGCCTCCAGCTGACAATTTTTCGCTTTTCCAAACATGCTCGATTTTGTTTGTCATTTTACGAGTTTATTTAAAGTTTATGAATGTGTGGTTTTGCATAAACAATATCCACGTATTATTATTATTTTTATTAAATAAACAATATTAATATTTTTGGCATTTTAAAGCGGATTTAATTTTTATTTTTTGTGTTCGTTTTTAAAGTTTCTAGAATATTTATTAGTAAATAATAAATATAAATAATGTTTGTAATTTATCAATATAAAAAATCCCATGGCTACTTTGATCAGTTAAACGAGATATATGTAAAACGATTTAATCTCCGGGAAAAACGATTTCTAGCCTTAGACACCGCCGAATATAGCCTACGCGGCCGGCTAACTCGACGACACGACGCGCGAGCCGGCCGCCTAGGCCTCCAGCTGACAATTTTTCGCTTTTCCAAACGTGCTCGATTTTGTTTGTCATTTTACGAGTTTATTTAAAGTTTATGAATGTGTGGTTTTTCATAAACAATATCCACGTATTATTATTATTTTTATTAAATAAACAATCTTAATATTTTTGGCATTTTAAAGCGGATTTAATTTTTATTTTTTGTATTCGTTTTTAAAGTTTTTAAAATATGTATTAGTAAATAATAAATATAAATAATGTTTGTAATTTATCAATATAAAAAATCCCATGGCTACCTTAATCAGTTAAACGAGATATATGTAAAACGATTTAATCTCCGGGAAAAACGATATTCTAGCCTTAGACACCGCCGAATATAGCCTACGCGGCCGGCTAACTCGACGACACGACGCGCGAGCCGGCCGCCTAGGCCTCCAGCTGACAATTTTTCGCTTTTCCAAACGTGCTCGATTTTGTTTGTCATTTTACGAGTTTATTTAAAGTTTATGAATGTGTGGTTTTTCATAAACAATATCCACGTATTATTACTATTTTTATTAAATAAACAATCTTTATATTTTTGGCATTTTAAAGCGGATTTAATTTTTATTTTTTGTATTCGTTTTTAAAGTTTTTAAAATATGTATTAGTAAATAATAAATATAAATAATGTTTGTAATTTATCAATATAAATAATCCCATGGCTACCTTAATCAGTTAAACGAGATATATGTAAAACGATTTAATCCCCGGGAAAAACGTTTCTAGCCTTAGACACCGCCGAATATAGCCTACGCGGCCGGCTAACTCGACGACGCGACGCGCGAGCCGGCCGCCTAGGCCTCCAGCAGACAATTTTTCGCTTTTCCAAACGTGCTCGATTTTGTTTGTCATTTTACGAGTTTATTTAAAGTTTATGAATGTATGGTTTTGCATAAACAATATCCACGTTTTATTATTATTTTTATTAAATAAACAATATTAATATTTTTGGCATTTTAAAGCGGATTTAATTTTTATTTTTTGTGTTCGTTTTTAAAGTTTCTAGAATATTTATTAGTAAATAATAAATATAAATAATGTTTGTAATTTATCAATATAAAAAATCCCATGGCTACTTTGATCAGTTAAACGAGATATATGTAAAACGATTTAATCTCCGGGAAAAACGATTTCTAGCCTTAGACACCGCCGAATATAGCCTACGCGGCCGGCTAACTCAACGACACGACGCGCGAGCCGGCCGCCTAGGCCTCCAGCTGACAATTTTTCGCTTTTCCAAACGTGCTCGATTTTGTTTGTCATTTTACGAGTTTATTTAAAGTTTATGAATGTGTGGTTTTTCATAAACAATATCTATGTATTATTACTATTTTTATTAAATAAACAATCTTAATATTTTTGGCATTTTAAAGCGGATTTAATTTTTATTTGTTGTATTCGTTTTTAAAGTTTTTAAAATATGTATTATTAAAAAATAAATATAAATAATGTTTTTAATTACCAATATAAAAAATCCCATGGCTACTTTGATCAGTTAAACGAGATATATGTAAAACGATTTAATCCCCGGGAAAAACGATTTTTAGCCTTAGACACCGACGAATATAGCCTACGCGGCCGGCTAACTCGACGACACGACGCGCGAGCCGGCCGCCTAGGCCTCCAGCTGACAATTTTTCGCTTTTCCAAACGTGCTCGATTTTGTTTTTCATTTTACGAGTTTATCTAAAGTCTATAAATGTGTGGTTTTACATAAACAATATCCACGTATTATTACTATTTTTATTAAATAAACAATATTAATATTTTTGGCATTTTAAAGCGGATTTAATTTTTATTTTTTGTGTTCGTTTTTAAAGTTTCTAGAATATTTATTAGTAAATAATAAATATAAATAATGTTTGTAATTTATCAATATAAAAAATCCCATGGCTACTTTGATCAGTTAAACGAGATATATGTAAAACGATTTAATCCCCGGGAACAACGATTTCTAGCCTTAGACACCGCCGAATATAGCCTACGCGGCCGGCTAACTCGACGACACGACGCGCGAGCCGGCCGCCTAGGCCTCCAGCTGACAATTTATCGCTTTTCCAAACGTGCTCGATTTTGTTTGTCATTTTACGAGTTTATCTAAAGTCTATAAATGTGTGGTTTTTCATAAACAATATCCACGTATTATTATTATTTTTATTAAATAAACAATCTTAATATTTTTGGCATTTAAAGCGGATTTAATTTTTATTTTTTGTATTCGTTTTTAAAGTTTTTAAAATATGTATTAGTAAATAATAAATATAAATAATGTTTGTAATTTATCAATATAAAAAATCCCATGGCTACCTTAATCAGTTAAACGAGATATATGTAAAACGATTTAATCTCCGGGAAAAACGATTTCTAGCCTTAGACACCGCCGAATATAGCCTACGCGGCCGGCTAACTCGACGACACGACGCGCGAGCCGGCCGCCTAGGCCTCCAGCTGACAATTTTTCGCTTTTCCAAACGTGCTCGATTTTGTTTGTCATTTTACGAGTTTATTTAAAGTTTATGAATGTGTGGTTTTTCATAAACAATATCCACGTATTATTATTATTTTTATTAAATAAACAATCTTAATATTTTTGGCATTTTAAAGCGGATTTAATTTTTATTTTTTGTATTCGTTTTTAAAGTTTTTAAAATATGTATTAGTAAATAATAAATATAAATAATGTTTGTAATTTATCAATATAAAAAATCCCATGGCTACCTTAATCAGTTAAACGAGATATATGTAAAACGATTTAATCTCCGGGAAAAACGATTTCTAGCCTTAGACACCGCCGAATATAGCCTACGCGGCCGGCTAACTCGACGACGCGACGCGCGAGCCGGCCGCCTAGGCCTCCAGCAGACAATTTTTCGCTTTTCCAAACGTGCTCGATTTTGTTTGTCATTTTACGAGTTTATTTAAAGTTTATGAATGTATGGTTTTGCATAAACAATATCCACGTTTTATTATTATTTTTATTAAATAAACAATATTAATATTTTTGGCATTTTAAAGCGGATTTAATTTTTATTTTTTGTGTTCGTTTTTAAAGTTTCTAGAATATTTATTAGTAAATAATAAATATAAATAATGTTTGTAATTTATCAATATAAAAAATCCCATGGCTACTTTGATCAGTTAAACGAGATATATGTAAAACGATTTAATCTCCGGGAAAAACGATTTCTAGCCTTAGACACCGCCGAATATAGCCTACGCGGCCGGCTAACTCAACGACACGACGCGCGAGCCGGCCGCCTAGGCCTCCAGCTGACAATTTTTCGCTTTTCCAAACGTGCTCGATTTTGTTTGTCATTTTACGAGTTTATTTAAAGTTTATGAATGTGTGGTTTTTCATAAACAATATCTATGTATTATTACTATTTTTATTAAATAAACAATCTTAATATTTTTGGCATTTTAAAGCGGATTTAATTTTTATTTGTTGTATTCGTTTTTAAAGTTTTTAAAATATGTATTATTAAAAAATAAATATAAATAATGTTTTTAATTTATCAATATAAAAAATCCCATGGCTACTTTGATCAGTTAAACGAGATATATGTAAAACGATTTAATCCCCGGGAAAAACGATTTTTAGCCTTAGACACCGACGAATATAGCCTACGCGGCCGGCTAACTCGACGACACGACGCGCGAGCCGGCCGCCTAGGCCTCCAACTGACAATTTTTCGCTTTTCCAAACGTGCTCGATTTTGTTTTTCATTTTACGAGTTTATCTAAAGTCTATAAATGTGTGGTTTTACATAAACAATATCCACGTATTATTACTATTTTTATTAAATAAACAATCTTAATATTTTTGGCATTTTAAAGCGGATTTAATTTTTATTTTTTGTGTTCGTTTTTAAAGTTTCTAAAATATTTATTAGTAAACAATAAATATAAATAATGTTTGTAATTTATCAATATAAAAAATCCCATGGCTACCTTAATCAGTTAAACGAGATATATGTAAAACGATTTAATCTCCGGGAAAAACGATTTTTAGCCTTAGACACCGACGAATATAGCCTACGCGGCCGGCTAACTCGACGACACGACGCGCGAGCCGGCCGCCTAGGCCTCCAGCTGACAATTTTACGTGTTTTCTGTACCGAGCAAACTTGGTAATTCTGCAACGGGACACGAGCCGCGAGAAGTTCGTCACTAGTTATCCGAAAATTGCGCGTGCGCATGCGCGTACGTATTCTGGTATAGCGAGAGAGAGAGAGAGAGAGAGAGAGAGAGAGAGAGAGAGATGGACGGTGATGGATAGAGTGAGAGAGAGGGAGAGATGGAAGCATGCAAGCCAGCCGTGGCCTCTAAATAAAAATATTTTGATTTTTATCGTATTTGATTTCCATTGTTTCCTCGATTAAATATGCTAAGAATGTCGTCATTCTGCAATGGATAAGCACGACTTTTATTATATGTCTTTTATTGATATAAGGCTGGTATATGAATTATGGTATTGAACGCCATATTGCTACAACCATTTGCGCATGTGCTACCACGCTAAGTATAGAATACAAAGTACAGACTAAGCGCGTCGCACACTCTAGCGGCGAAATTGGTACTAAGATAACTTTGTCAATAATATAAACTATTTATTTTTTGTCAATATTATGCAAAACGCAAATACAGAGGCACTAGATAATGGTGTAATATGTCTTTCTACAAAGTTCCAGATCAATACAACAAGGACACCCTAAGAAATTTCTGCACGGAAAAATGACTATTTTTTCCGTGCAAACTTTTTTTAGGGTGTCCTTCACATATTGACTTCAAACTTCGTATAAATGCGTATTATGTGATTATCTAGTGCTTCTGTATTTGCGTTTTGCATATAAAACCATAATATGTTCATGAAGTGTAATAATGTATCCATCTGACTCGGTCGGTAATAATCTAGTATGGCACCCCCTTAAGAGAGTAATTCCGTACTGATGTCGAATTTTTTATGTGCAAGGTCCATTGTAATGCCTTGTCATATGTGCCATATTTTGTATTGTATGTTGCATTGTTCTGTGTTTTTAAGTATAAATCAAGGAGCAATACAACAAACAAAACAAAGTGGGTTTTAAATGAAGGCAACTGTTGAGATATTACAAGATGGTATAGCTTAAATAAACGTGATATTACTGTATATAATTAAGAGAGTAATTCCGTACTGATGTCGAATTTTTTATGTGTAAGGTCCATTGTAATTCCTTGTCATTTGCGCCATATTTTGTGTTGTATGTTGCAGTGTTCTGTGTTTTTAATTATAGATCAAGGAACAATACAACAAACAAAACATGGTGGGCTTTTAATGAAAACAACTGTTGAGATATTACATGATGGTATAGCTTAAATAAACGCGAGATTTCTGGATATAAATAAGATCCTAATTCCGTACAGATAACGATTTTTTTATATGCAATGTCCATTGTAATTCCTTGTCATATGTGCCATATTTGGTGTTGTAGGTTGCATTGTTCTGTGTTTTTAATTATAGATCAAGGAACAATACAACAAACAAAACATGGTGGGCTTTTAATGAAAACAACTGTTGAGATTTTACATGATGGTTTAACTTAAATAAACGCGAGATTTCTGGATATAATTAAGATCCTAATTCCGTACAGATAAAGATTTTTTTATATGCAATGTCCATTGTAATTCCTTGTCATTTGTGGCATATTTTGTGTTGTATGTTGCATTGTTCTGTGTTTTTAATTATTAATCAAGGAACAATACAACAAACAAAACAAAGTGGGTTTGAAAAAAAGCGACTTTTGAAATATTATATAATGGTATTGCTTACATAAACGCGATATTTCTGGATATAATTAAGATCGTAATTCCGTACTGATGTCGAATTTTTTATGTGGCAATTGCTTACATAAACGCGATATTTCTGGATATAATTAAGATCGTAATTCCGTACTGATGTCGAATTTTTTATGTGCAAGGTCCATTGTATAATGCCTTGTAATATGTGCCATATTTTGTGTTGTATGTTGCATTGTTTTGTGTTTTTAATTATAAATCAAGGAACAATACAACAAACAAAACATGGTGGGCTTTTAATAAAAACAACTGTTGAGATATTACATGATGGTATAGCTTAAATAAACGTGATATTTCTGTATATAATTAAGAGAGTAACTCCGTACTGATGTCGAATTTTTTATGTGCAAGGTCCATTGTAATGCCTTGTCATATGTGCCATATTTTGTGTTGTATGTTGCATTGTTCTGTGTTTTTAAGTATAAATCAAGGAGCAATACAACAAACAAAACAAAGTGGGTTTTAAATGAAGGCAACTGTTGAGATATTACAAGATGGTATAGCTTAAATAAACGTGATATTACTGTATATAATTAAGAGAGTAATTCCGTACTGATGTCGAATTTTTTATGTGTAAGGTCCATTGTAATTCCTTGTCATTTGCGCCATATTTTGTGTTGTATGTTGCATTGTTCTGTGTTTTTAATTATAGATCAAGGAACAATACAACAAACAAAACATGATGGGCTTTTAATGAAAACAACTGTTGAGATATTACATGATGGTATAGCTTAAATAAACGCGAGATTTCTGGATATAAATAAGATCCTAATTCCGTGCATTGTTCTGTTTTTAATTATAGATCAAGGAACAATACAACAAACAAAACATGATGGGCTTTTAATGAAAACAACTGTTGAGATATTACATGATGGTATAGCTTAAATAAACGCGAGATTTCTGGATATAAATAAGATCCTAATTCCGTACAGATAACGATTTTTTATATGCAATGTCCATTGTAATTCCTTGTCATATGTGCCATATTTGGTGTTGTAGGTTGCATTGTTCTGTGTTTTTAATTATAGATCAAGGAACAATACAACAAACAAAACATGGTGGGCTTTTAATGAAAACATCTGTTGAGATTTTACATGATGGTTTAACTTAAATAAACGCGAGATTTCTGGATATAATTAAGATCCTAATTCCGTACAGATAACGATTTTTTTTTATGCAATGTCCATTGTAATTCCTTGTCATTTGTGGCATATTTTGTGTTGTATGTTGCATTGTTCTGTGTTTTTAATTATTAATCAAGGAACAATACAACAAACAAAACAAAGTGGGTTTGAAAAAAAGCAACTTTTGAGATATTATATAATGGTATTGCTTACATAAACGCGATATTTCTGGATATAATTAAGATCGTAATTCCGTACTGATGTCGAATTTTTTATGTGCAAGGTCCATTGTATAATGCCTTGTAATATGTGCCATATCTTGTGTTGTATGTTGCATTGTTTTGTGTTTTTAATTATAAATCAAGGAACAATACAACAAACAAAACATGGTGGGCTTTTAATAAAAACAACTGTTGAGATATTACATGATGGTATAGCTTAAATAGACGCACTGTTTTTGGATATAATTAAGAGTGTAATTTCGTACAGATGTCGAATTTTTTATGTGCAATGTCCATTGTATAATGCCTTGTCATATGTGCCATATTTTGTGTTGTATGTTGCATTGTTCTGTGTTTTTAAGTATAAATCAAGGAGCAATACAACAAACAAAACAAAGTGGGTTTTAAATGAAAACAACTGTTGAGATATTACATGATGGTATAGCTTAAATAAACGTGATATTTCTGTATATAATTAAGAGAGTAATTTCGTACAGATGTCGAATTTTTTATGTGCAATGTCCATTGTATAATGCCTTGTCATATGTGCCATATTTTGTGTTGTATGTTGCATTGTTCTGTGTTTTTAATTATAGATCAAGGAACAATACAACAAACAAAACATTGTGGGCTTTTAATGAAAACAACTGTTGAGATATTACATGATGGTTTAACTTAAATAAACGCGAGATTTCTGGATATAATTAAGATCCTAATTCCGTACAGATAACGATTTTTTATATGCAATGTCCATTGTAATTCCTTGTCATATGTGCCATATTTGGTGTTGTAGGTTGCATTGTTTTGTGTTTTTAATTATTAATCAAGGAACAATACAACGAACAAAACATAGTGGGCTTTTAATGAAAAACAACTGTTGAGATATTATATGATGGTATTGCTTACATAAACGCGATATTTCTGGATATAATTAAGATAGTAATTCCGTACTGATGTCGAATTTTTTATGTGCAAGGTCCATTGTAATGCCTTGTCATATGTGCCATATTTTGTGTTGTATGTTGCATTGTTCTGTGTTTTTAATTATAAATCAAGGAACAATACAACAAACAAAACATGGTGGGCTTTTAATGAAAACAACTGTTGAGATATTACATGATGGTATAGCTTAAATAAACGTGATATTTCTGTATATAATTAAGAGAGTAATTCCGTACTGATGTCGAATTTTTTATGTGCAAGGTCCATTGTAATGCCTTGTCATATGTGCCATATTTTGTGTTGTATGTTGCATTGTTCTGTGTTTTTAAGTATAAATCAAGGAGCAATACAACAAACAAAACAAAGTGGGTTTAAATGAAGGCAACTGTTGAGATATTACAAGATGGTATAGCTTAAATAAACGTAATATTACTGTATATAATTAAGAGAGTAATTCCGTACTGATGTCGAATTTTTTATGTGTAAGGTCCATTGTAATTCCTTGTCATTTGCGCCATATTTTGTGTTGTATGTTGCATTGTTCTGTGTTTTTAATTATAGATCAAGGAACAATACAACAAACAAAACATGGTGGGCTTTTAATGAAAACAACTGTTGAGATATTACATGATGGTATAGCTTAAATAAACGCGAGATTTCTGGATATAAATAAGATCCTAATTCCGTACAGATAACGATTTTTTATATGCAATGTCCATTGTAATTCCTTGTCATATGTGCCATATTTGGTGTTGTAGGTTGCATTGTTCTGTGTTTTTAATTATAGATCAAGGAACAATACAACAAACAAAACATGGTGGGCTTTTAATGAAAACAACTGTTGAGATTTTACATGATGGTTTAACTTAAATAAACGCGAGATTTCTGAATATAATTAAGATCCTAATTCCGTACAGATAACGATTTTTTATATGCAATGTCCATTGTAATTCCTTGTCATTTGTGGCATATTTTGTGTTGTATGTTGCATTGTTCTGTGTTTTTAATTATTAATCAAGGAACTATACAACAAACAAAACAAAGTGGGTTTGAAAAAAAGCGACTTTTGAGATATTATATAATGGTATTGCTTACATAAACGCGATATTTCTGGATATAATTAAGATCGTAATTCCGTACAGATAACGATTTTTTATGTGCAAGGTCCATTGTATAATGCCTTGTAATATGTGCCATATTTTGTGTTGTATGTTGCATTGTTTTGTGTTTTTAATTATAAATCAAGGAACAATACAACAAACAAAACATGGTGGGCTTTTAATAAAAACAACTGTTGAGATATTACATGATGGTATAGCTTAAATAAACGTGATATTTCTGTATATAATTAAGAGAGTAATTCCGTACTGATGTCGAATTTTTTATGTGCAAGGTCCATTGTAATGCCTTGTCATATGCGCCATATTTTGTGTTGTATGTTGCATTGTTCTGTGTTTTTAAGTATAAATCAAGGAGCAATACAACAAACAAAACAAAGTGGGTTTTAAATGAAGGCAACTGTTGAGATATTACAAGATGGTATAGCTTAAATAAACGTGATATTACTGTATATAATTAAGAGAGTAATTCCGTACTGATGTCGAATTTTTTATCGTGCAATGTCCATTGTATAATGCCTTGTCATATGTGCCATATTTTGTGTTGTATGTTGCATTGTTCTGTGTTTTTAATTATAGATCAAGGAACAATACAACAAACAAAACATTGTGGGCTTTTAATGAAAACAACTGTTGAGATATTACATGATGGTTTAACTTAAATAAACGCGAGATTTCTGGATATAATTAAGATCCTAATTCCGTACAGATAACGATTTTTTATATGCAATGTCCATTGTAATTCCTTGTCATATGTGCCATATTTGGTGTTGTAGGTTGCATTGTTCTGTGTTTTTAATTATAAATCAAGGAACAATACAACAAACAAAACATGGTGGGCTTTTAATAAAAACAACTGTTGAGATATTACATGATGGTATAGCTTAAATAGACGCACTGTTTTTGGATATAATTAAGAGTGTAATTTCGTACAGATGTCGAATTTTTTATGTGCAATGTCCATTGTATAATGCCTTGTCATATGTGCCATATTTTGTGTTGTATGTTGCATTGTTCTGTGTTTTTAAGTATAAATCAAGGAGCAATACAACAAACAAAACAAAGTGGGTTTTAAATGAAAACAACTGTTGAGATATTACATGATGGTATAGCTTAAATAAACGTGATATTTCTGTATATAATTAAGAGAGTAATTTCGTACAGATGTCGAATTTTTTATGTGCAATGTCCATTGTATAATGCCTTGTCATATGTGCCATATTTTGTGTTGTATGTTGCATTGTTCTGTGTTTTTAATTATAGATCAAGGAACAATACAACAAACAAAACATTGTGGGCTTTGAAAAAAAGCGACTTTTGAGATATTATATAATGGTATTGCTTACATAAACGCGATATTTCTGGATATAATTAAGATCGTAATTCCGTACAGATAACGATTTTTTTATGTGCAAGGTCCATTGTATAATGCCTTGTAATATGTGCCATATTTTGTGTTGTATGTTGCATTGTTTTGTGTTTTTAATTATAAATCAAGGAACAATACAACAAACAAAACATGGTGGGCTTTTAATAAAAACAACTGTTGAGATATTGCATGATGGTATAGCTTAAATAAACGTGATATTTCTGTATATAATTAAGAGAGTAATTCCGTACTGATGTCGAATTTTTTATGTGCAAGGTCCATTGTAATGCCTTGTCATATGTGCCATATTTTGTGTTGTATGTTGCATTGTTCTGTGTTTTTAAGTATAAATCAAGGAGCAATACAACAAACAAAACAAAGTGGGTTTTAAATGAAGGCAACTGTTGAGATATTACAAGATGGTATAGCTTAAATAAACGTGATATTACTGTATATAATTAAGAGAGTAATTCCGTACTGATGTCGAATTTTTTATGTGTAAGGTCCATTGTAATTCCTTGTCATTTGCGCCATATTTTGTGTTGTATGTTGCATTGTTCTGTGTTTTTAATTATAGATCAAGGAACAATACAACAAACAAAACATGGTGGGCTTTTAATGAAAACAACTGTTGAGATATTACATGATGGTATAGCTTAAATAAACGCGAGATTTCTGGATATAAATAAGATCCTAATTCCGTACAGATAACGATTTTTTTATATGCAATGTCCATTGTAATTCCTTGTCATATGTGCCATATTTGGTGTTGTAGGTTGCATTGTTCTGTGTTTTTAATTATAGATCAAGGAACAATACAACAAACAAAACATGGTGGGCTTTTAATGAAAACAACTGTTGAGATTTTACATGATGGTTTAACTTAAATAAACGCGAGATTTCTGGATATAATTAAGATCCTAATTCCGTACAGATAACGATTTTTTTATATGCAATGTCCATTGTAATTCCTTGTCATTTGTGGCATATTTTGTGTTGTATGTTGCATTGTTCTGTGTTTTTAATTATTAATCAAGGAACAATACAACAAACAAAACAAAGTGGGTTTGAAAAAAAGCGACTTTTGAGATATTATATAATGGTATTGCTTACATAAACGCGATATTTCTGGATATAATTAAGATCGTAATTCCGTACAGATAACGATTTTTTTATGTGCAAGGTCCATTGTATAATGCCTTGTAATATGTGCCATATTTTGTGTTGTATGTTGCATTGTTTTGTGTTTTTAATTATAAATCAAGGAACAATACAACAAACAAAACATGGTGGGCTTTTAATAAAAACAACTGTTGAGATATTACATGATGGTATAGCTTAAATAAACGTGATATTTCTGTATATAATTAAGAGAGTAATTCCGTACTGATGTCGAATTTTTTATGTGCAAGGTCCATTGTAATGCCTTGTCATATGTGCCATATTTTGTGTTGTATGTTGCATTGTTCTGTGTTTTTAAGTATAAATCAAGGAGCAATACAACAAACAAAACAAAGTGGGTTTTAAATGAAGGCAACTGTTGAGATATTACAAGATGGTATAGCTTAAATAAACGTGATATTACTGTATATAATTAAGAGAGTAATTCCGTACTGATGTCGAATTTTTTACGTGCAATGTCCATTGTATAATGCCTTGTCATATGTGCCATATTTTGTGTTGTATGTTGCATTGTTCTGTGTTTTTAATTATAGATCAAGGAACAATACAACAAACAAAACATTGTGGGCTTTTAATGAAAACAACTGTTGAGATATTACATGATGGTTAACTTAAATAAACGCGAGATTTCTGGATATAATTAAGATCCTAATTCCGTACAGATAACGATTTTTTTATATGCAATGTCCATTGTAATTCCTTGTCATATGTGCCATATTTGGTGTTGTAGGTTGCATTGTTCTGTGTTTTTAATTATAGATCAAGGAACAATACAACAAACAAAACATGGTGGGCTTTTAATGAAAACAACTGTTGAGATATTACATGATGGTTTAACTTAAATAAACGCGAGATTTCTGGATATAATTAAGATCCTAATTCCGTACAGATAACGATTTTTTTATATGCAATGTCCATTGTAATTCCTTGTCATATGTGGCCATATTTGTGTTGTATGTTGCATTGTTCTGTGTTTTTAATTATTAATCAAGGAACAATACAACAAACAAAACAAAGTGGGTTTGAAAAAAAGCGACTTTTGAGATATTATATAATGGTATTGCTTACATAAACGCGATATTTCTGGATATAATTAAGATCGTAATTCCGTACAGATAATCGATTTTTTATGTGCAAGGTCCATTGTATAATGCCTTGTAATATGTGCCATATTTTGTGTTGTATGTTGCATTGTTTTGTGTTTTTAATTATAAATCAAGGAACAATACAACAAACAAAACATGGTGGGCTTTTAATAAAAACAACTGTTGAGATATTGCATGATGGTATAGCTTAAATAAACGTGATATTTCTGTATATAATTAAGAGAGTAATTCCGTACTGATGTCGAATTTTTTATGTGCAAGGTCCATTGTAATGCCTTGTCATATGTGCCATATTTTGTGTTGTATGTTGCATTGTTCTGTGTTTTTAAGTATAAATCAAGGAGCAATACAACAAACAAAACAAAGTGGGTTTTAAATGAAGGCAACTGTTGAGATATTACAAGATGGTATAGCTTAAATAAACGTGATATTACTGTATATAATTAAGAGAGTAATTCCGTACTGATGTCGAATTTTTTATGTGTAAGGTCCATTGTAATTCCTTGTCATTTGCGCCATATTTTGTGTTGTATGTTGCATTGTTCTGTGTTTTTAATTATAGATCAAGGAACAATACAACAAACAAAACATGGTGGGCTTTTAATGAAAACAACTGTTGAGATATTACATGATGGTATAGCTCAAATAAACGCGTGATTTCTGGATATAAATAAGATCCTAATTCCGTACAGATAACGATTTTTTTATATGCAATGTCCATTGTAATTCCTTGTCATATGTGCCATATTTGGTGTTGTAGGTTGCATTGTTCTGTGTTTTTAATTATAGATCAAGGAACAATACAACAAACAAAACATGGTGGGCTTTTAATGAATACAACTGTTGAGATTTTACATGATGGTTTAACTTAAATAAACGCGAGATTTCTGGATATAATTAAGATCCTAATTCCGTACAGATAACGATTTTTTTATATGCAATGTCCATTGTAATTCCTTGTCATTTGTGGCATATTTTGTGTTGTATGTTGCATTGTTCTGTGTTTTTAATTATTAATCAAGGAACAATACAACAAACAAAACAAAGTGGGTTTGAAAAAAAGCGACTTTTGAGATATTATATAATGGTATTGCTTACATAAACGCGATATTTCTGGATATAATTAAGATCGTAATTCCGTACAGATATCGAATTTTTTATGTGCAAGGTCCATTGTATAATGCCTTGTAATATGTGCCATATTTTGTGTTGTATGTTGCATTGTTTTGTGTTTTTAATTATAAATCAAGGAACAATACAACAAACAAAACATGGTGGGCTTTTAATAAAAACAACTGTTGAGATATTACATGATGGTATAGCTTAAATAAACGTGATATTTCTGTATATAATTAAGAGAGTAATTCCGTACTGATGTCGAATTTTTTATGTGCAAGGTCCATTGTAATGCCTTGTCATATGTGCCATATTTTGTGTTGTATGTTGCATTGTTCTGTGTTTTTAAGTATAAATCAAGGAGCAATACAACAAACAAAACAAAGTGGGTTTTAAATGAAGGCAACTGTTGAGATATTACAAGATGGTATAGCTTAAATAAACGTGATATTACTGTATATAATTAAGAGAGTAATTCCGTACTGATGTCGAATTTTTTATGTGTAAGGTCCATTGTAATTCCTTGTCATATGTGCCATATTTTGTGTTGTATGTTGCATTGTTCTGTGTTTTTAATTATAGATCAAGGAACAATACAACAAACAAAACATGGTGGGCTTTTAATGAAAACAACTGTTGAGATATTACATGATGGTATAGCTTAAATAAACGCGAGATTTCTGGATATAATTAAGATCCTAATTCCGTACAGATACGATTTTTTATATGCAATGTCCATTGTAATTCCTTGTCATATGTGCCATATTTGTGTTGTATGTTGCATTGTTCTGTGTTTTTAATTATAATCAAGGAACAATACAACAAACAAAACATAGTGGGCTTTTAATGAAAACAACTGTTGAGATATTGCATGATGGTATAGCTTAAATAAACGTGATATTTCTGTATATAATTAAGAGAGTAATTCCGTACTGATGTCGAATTTTTTATGTGCAAGGTCCATTGTAATGCCTTGTCATATGTGCCATATTTTGTGTTGTATGTTGCATTGTTCTGTGTTTTTAATTATAGTTCAAGGAACAATACAACAAACAAAACATGGTGGGCTTTTAATGAAAACAACTGTTGAGATATTACATGATGGTATAGCTTAAATAAACGTGATATTACTGTATATAATTAAGAGAGTAATTCCGTACTGATGTCGAATTTTTTATGTGTAAGGTCCATTGTAATTCCTTGTCATTTGCGCCATATTTTGTGTTGTATGTTGCATTGTTCTGTGTTTTTAATTATAGATCAAGGAACAATACAACAAACAAAACATGGTGGGCTTTTAATGAAAACAACTGTTGAGATATTACATAATGGTATAGCTTAAATAAACGCGAGATTTCTGGATATAAATAAGATCCTAATTCCGTACAGATAACGATTTTTTTATATGCAATGTCCATTGTAATTCCTTGTCATATGTGCCATATTTGGTGTTGTAGGTTGCATTGTTCTGTGTTTTTAATTATTAATCAAGGAACAATACAACAAACAAAACAAAGTGGGTTTGAAAAAAAGCAACTTTTGAGATATTATATAATGGTATTGCTTACATAAACGCGATATTTCTGGATATAATTAAGATCGTAATTCCGTACTGATGTCGAATTTTTTATGTGCAAGGTCCATTGTATAATGCTTTGTAATATGTGCCATATTTTGTGTTGTATGTTGCATTGTTTTGTGTTTTTAATTATAAATCAAGGAACAATACAACAAACAAAACATGGTGGGCTTTTAATAAAAACAACTGTTGAGATATTACATGATGGTATAGCTTAAATAAACGCACTGTTTTTGGATATAATTAAGAGTGTAATTTCGTACAGATGTCGAATTTTTTATGTGCAATGTCCATTGTATAATGCCTTGTCATATGTGCCATATTTTGTGTTGTATGTTGCATTGTTCTGTGTTTTTAATTATCGATCAAGGAACAATACAACAAACAAAACATTGTGGGCTTTTAATGAAAACAACTGTTGAGATATTACATGATGGTATAGCTTAAATAAACGTGATATTTCTGTATATAATTAAGAGAGTAATTTCGTACAGATGTCGAATTTTTTATGTGCAATGTCCATTGTATAATGCCTTGTCATATGTGCCATATTTTGTGTTGTATGTTGCATTGTTCTGTGTTTTTAATTATAGATCAAGGAACAATACAACAAACAAAACATTGTGGGCTTTTAATGAAAACAACTGTTGAGATATTACATGATGGTTTAACTTAAATAAACGCGAGATTTCTGGATATAATTAAGATCCTAATTCCGTACAGATAACGATTTTTTTATATGCAATGTCCATTGTAATTCCTTGTCATATGTGCCATATTTGGTGTTGTAGGTTGCATTGTTTTGTGTTTTTAATTATTAATCAAGGAACAATACAACAAACAAAACATAGTGGGCTTTTAATAAAAACAACTGTTGAGATATTATATAATGGTATTGCTTACATAAACGCGATATTTCTGGATATAATTAAGATCGTAATTCCGTACTGATGTCGAATTTTTTATGTGCAAGGTCCATTGTATAATGCCTTGTAATATGTGCCATATTTTGTGTTGTATGTTGCATTGTTTTGTGTTTTTAATTATAAATCAAGGAACAATACAACAAACAAAACATGGTGGGCTTTTAATAAAAACAACTGTTGAGATATTACATGATGGTATAGCTTAAATAAACGTGATATTTCTGTATATAATTAAGAGAGTAATTCCGTACTGATGTCGAATTTTTTATGTGCAAGGTCCATTGTAATGCCTTGTCATATGTGCCATATTTTGTGTTGTATGTTGCATTGTTCTGTGTTTTTAAGTATAAATCAAGGAGCAATACAACAAACAAAACAAAGTGGGTTTTAAATGAAGGCAACTGTTGAGATATTACAAGATGGTATAGCTTAAATAAACGTGATATTACTGTATATAATTAAGAGAGTAATTCCGTACTGATGTCGAATTTTTTATGTGTAAGGTCCATTGTAATTCCTTGTCATTTGCGCCATATTTTGTGTTGTATGTTGCATTGTTCTGTGTTTTTAATTATAGATCAAGGAACAATACAACAAACAAAACATGGTGGGCTTTTAATGAAAACAACTGTTGAGATATTACATGATGGTATAGCTTAAATAAACGTGATATTACTGTATATAATTAAGAGAGTAATTCCGTACTGATGTCGAATTTTTTATGTGTAAGGTCCATTGTAATTCCTTGTCATTTGCGCCATATTTTGTGTTGTATGTTGCATTGTTCTGTGTTTTTAATTATAGATCAAGGAACAATACAACAAACAAAACATGGTGGGCTTTTAATGAAAACAACTGTTGAGATATTACATGATGGTATAGCTTAAATAAACGCGAGATTTCTGGATATAAATAAGATCCTAATTCCGTACAGATAACGATTTTTTTATATGCAATGTCCATTGTAATTCCTTGTCATATGTGCCATATTTGGTGTTGTAGGTTGCATTGTTCTGTGTTTTTAATTATTAATCAAGGAACAATACAACAAACAAAACAAAGTGGGTTTGAAAAAAAGCGACTTTTGAGATATTATATAATGGTATTGCTTACATAAACGCGATATTTCTGGATATAATTAAGATCGTAATTCCGTACAGATAACGATTTTTTTATGTGCAAGGTCCATTGTATAATGCCTTGTAATATGTGCCATATTTTGTGTTGTATGTTGCATTGTTTTGTGTTTTTAATTATAAATCAAGGAACAATACAACAAACAAAACATGGTGGGCTTTTAATAAAAACAACTATTGAGATATTACATGATGGTATAGCTTAAATAAACGTGATATTTCTGTATATAATTAAGAGAGTAATTCCGTACTGATGTCGAATTTTTTATGTGCAAGGTCCATTGTAATGCCTTGTCATATGTGCCATATTTTGTGTTGTATGTTGCATTGTTCTGTGTTTTTAAGTATAAATCAAGGAGCAATACAACAAACAAAACAAAGTGGGTTTTAAATGAAGGCAACTGTTGAGATAGTACAAGATGGTATAGCTTAAATAAACGTGATATTACTGTATATAATTAAGAGAGTAATTCCGTACTGATGTCGAATTTTTTATGTGTAAGGTCCATTGTAATTCCTTGTCATTTGCGCCATATTTTGTGTTGTACGTTGCATTGTTCTGTGTTTTTAATTATAGATCAAGGAACAATACAACAAACAAAACATGGTGGGCTTTTAATGAAAACAACTGTTGAGATATTACATGATGGTATAGCTTAAATAAACGTGATATTACTGTATATAATTAAGAGAGTAATTCCGTACTGATGTCGAATTTTTTATGTGTAAGGTCCATTGTAATTCCTTGTCATTTGCGCCATATTTTGTGTTGTATGTTGCATTGTTCTGTGTTTTTAATTATAGATCAAGGAACAATACAACAAACAAAACATGGTGGGCTTTTAATGAAAACAACTGTTGAGATATTACATGATGGTATAGCTTAAATAAACGCGAGATTTCTGGATATAATAAGATCCTAATTCCGTACAGATAACGATTTTTTTATATGCAATGTCCATTGTAATTCCTTGTCATATGTGCCATATTTGGTGTTGTAGGTTGCATTGTTCTGTGTTTTTAATTATTAATCAAGGAACAATACAACAAACAAAACAAGTGGGTTTGAAAAAAAGCAACTTTTGAGATATTATATAATGGTATTGCTTACATAAACGCGATATTTCTGGATATAATTAAGATCGTAATTCCGTACTGATGTCGAATTTTTTATGTGCAAGGTCCATTGTATAATGCCTTGTAATATGTGCCATATTTTGTGTTGTATGTTGCATTGTTTTGTGTTTTTAATTATAAATCAAGGAACAATACAACAAACAAAACATGGTGGGCTTTTAATAAAAACAACTGTTGAGATATTACATGATGGTATAGCTTAAATAAACGCACTGTTTTTGGATATAATTAAGAGTGTAATTTCGTACAGATGTCGAATTTTTTATGTGCAATGTCCATTGTATAATGCCTTGTCATATGTGCCATATTTTGTGTTGTATGTTGCATTGTTCTGTGTTTTTAATTATCGATCAAGGAACAATACAACAAACAAAACATTGTGGGCTTTTAATGAAAACAACTGTTGAGATATTACATGATGGTATAGCTTAAATAAACGTGATATTTCTGTATATAATTAAGAGAGTAATTTCGTACAGATGTCGAATTTTTTATGTGCAATGTCCATTGTATAATGCCTTGTCATATGTGCCATATTTTGTGTTGTATGTTGCATTGTTCTGTGTTTTTAATTATAGATCAAGGAACAATACAACAAACAAAACATTGTGGGCTTTTAATGAAAACAACTGTTGAGATATTACATGATGGTTTAACTTAAATAAACGCGAGATTTCTGGATATAATTAAGATCCTAATTCCGTACAGATAACGATTTTTTTATATGCAATGTCCATTGTAATTCCTTGTCATATGTGCCATATTTGGTGTTGTAGATTGCATTGTTTTGTGTTTTTAATTATTAATCAAGGAACAATACAACAAACAAAACATAGTGGGCTTTTAATAAAAACAACTGTTGAGATATTATATAATGGTATTGCTTACATAAACGCGATATTTCTGGATATAATTAAGATCGTAATTCCGTACTGATGTCGAATTTTTTATGTGCAAGGTCCATTATATAATGCCTTGTAATATGTGCCATATTTTGTGTTGTATGTTGCATTGTTTTGTGTTTTTAATTATAAATCAAGGAACAATACAACAAACAAAACATGGTGGGCTTTTAATAAAAACAACTGTTGAGATATTACATGATGGTATAGCTTAAATAAACGTGATATTTCTGTATATAATTAAGAGAGTAATTCCGTACTGATGTCGAATTTTTTATGTGCAAGGTCCATTGTAATGCCTTGTCATATGTGCCATATTTTGTGTTGTATGTTGCATTGTTCTGTGTTTTTAAGTATAAATCAAGGAGCAATACAACAAACAAAACAAAGTGGGTTTTAAATGAAGGCAACTGTTGAGATATTACAAGATGGTATAGCTTAAATAAACGTGATATTACTGTATATAATTAAGAGAGTAATTCCGTACTGATGTCGAATTTTTTATGTGTAAGGTCCATTGTAATTCCTTGTCATTTGCGCCATATTTTGTGTTGTATGTTGCATTGTTCTGTGTTTTTAATTATAGATCAAGGAACAATACAACAAACAAAACATGGTGGGCTTTTAATGAAAACAACTGTTGAGATATTACATGATGGTATAGCTCAAATAAACGCGAGATTTCTGGATATAAATAAGATCCTAATTCCGTACAGATAACGATTTTTTTATATGCAATGTCCATTGTAATTCCTTGTCATATGTGCCATATTTGGTGTTGTAGGTTGCATTGTTCTGTGTTTTTAATTATAGATCAAGGAACAATACAACAAACAAAACATGGTGGGCTTTTAATGAAAACAACTGTTGAGATTTTACATGATGGTTTAACTTAAATAAACGCGAGATTTCTGGATATAATTAAGATCCTAATTCCGTACAGATAACGATTTTTTTATATGCAATGTCCATTGTAATTCCTTGTCATTTGTGGCATATTTTGTGTTGTATGTTGCATTGTTCTGTGTTTTTAATTATTAATCAAGGAACAATACAACAAACAAAACAAAGTGGGTTTGAAAAAAAGCGACTTTTGAGATATTATATAATGGTATTGCTTACATAAACGCGATATTTCTGGATATAATTAAGATCGTAATTCCGTACAGATAATGATTTTTTTATGTGCAAGGTCCATTGTATAATGCCTTGTAATATGTGCCATATTTTGTGTTGTATGTTGCATTGTTTTGTGTTTTTAATTATAAATCAAGGAACAATACAACAAACAAAACATGGTGGGCTTTTAATAAAAACAACTATTGAGATATTACATGATGGTATAGCTTAAATAAACGTGATATTTCTGTATATAATTAAGAGAGTAATTCCGTACTGATGTCGAATTTTTTATGTGCAAGGTCCATTGTAATGCCTTGTCATATGTGCCATATTTTGTGTTGTATGTTGCATTGTTCTGTGTTTTTAAGTATAAATCAAGGAGCAATACAACAAACAAAACAAAGTGGGTTTTAAATGAAGGCAACTGTTGAGATAGTACAAGATGGTATAGCTTAAATAAACGTGATATTACTGTATATAATTAAGAGAGTAATTCCGTACTGATGTCGAATTTTTTATGTGTAAGGTCCTATTGTAATACCTTGTCATTTGCGCCATATTTTGTGTTGTATGTTGCATTGTTCTGTGTTTTTAATTATAGATCAAGGAACAATACAACAAACAAAACATGGTGGGCTTTTAATGAAAACAACTGTTGAGATATTACATGATGGTATAGCTTAAATAAACGTGATATTACTGTATATAATTAAGAGAGTAATTCCGTACTGATGTCGAATTTTTTATGTGTAAGGTCCATTGTAATTCCTTGTCATATTGCGCCATATTTTGTGTTGTATGTTGCATTGTTCTGTGTTTTTAATTATAGATCAAGGAACAATACAACAAACAAAACATGGTGGGCTTTTAATGAAAACAACTGTTGAGATATTACATGATGGTATAGCTTAAATAAACGCGAGATTTCTGGATATAAATAAGATCCTAATTCCGTACAGATAACGATTTTTTTATATGCAATGTCCATTGTAATTCCTTGTCATATGTGCCATATTTGGTGTTGTAGGTTGCATTGTTCTGTGTTTTTAATTATTAATCAAGGAACAATACAACAAACAAAACCAAGTGGGTTTGAAAAAAAGCAACTTTTGAGATATTATATAATGGTATTGCTTACATAAACGCGATATTTCTGGATATAATTAAGATCGTAATTCCGTACTGATGTCGAATTTTTTATGTGCAAGGTCCATTGTATAATGCCTTGTAATATGTGCCATATTTTGTGTTGTATGTTGCATTGTTTTGTGTTTTTAATTATAAATCAAGGAACAATACAACAAACAAAACATGGTGGGCTTTTAATAAAAACAACTGTTGAGATATTACATGGTGGTATAGCTTAAATAAACGCACTGTTTTTGGATATAATTAAGAGTGTAATTTCGTACAGATGTCGAATTTTTTATGTGCAATGTCCATTGTATAATGCCTTGTCATATGTGCCATATTTTGTGTTGTATGTTGCATTGTTCTGTGTTTTTAAGTATAAATCAAGGAGCAATACAACAAACAAAACAAAGTGGGTTTTAAATGAAAACAACTGTTGAGATATTACATGATGGTATAGCTTAAATAAACGTGATATTTCTGTATATAATTAAGAGAGTAATTTCGTACCGATGTCGAATTTTTTATGTGCAATGTCCATTGTATAATGCCTTGTCATATGTGCCATATTTTGTGTTGTATGTTGCATTGTTCTGTGTTTTTAATTATAGATCAAGGAACAATACAACAAACAAAACATTGTGGGCTTTTAATAAAACAACTGTTGAGATATTACATGATGGTTTAACTTAAATAAACGCGAGATTTCTGGATATAATTAAGATCCTAATTCCGTACAGATAACGATTTTTTTATATGCAATGTCCATTGTAATTCCTTGTCATATGTGCCATATTTGGTGTTGTAGGTTGCATTGTTTTGTGTTTTTAATTATTAATCAAGGAACAATACAACAAACAAAACATAGTGGGCTTTTAATGAAAACAACTGTTGAGATATTGCATGATGGTATAGCTTAAATAAACGTGATATTTCTGTATATAATTAAGAGAGTAATTCCGTACTGATGTCGAATTTTTTATGTGCAATGTCCATTGTAATTCCTTGTCATATGTGCCATATTTGGTGTTGTAGGTTGCATTGTTCTGTGTTTTTAATTATTAATCAAGGAACAATACAACAAACAAAACATGGTGGGCTTTTAATGAAAACAACTGTTGAGATATTACATGATGGTATAGCTCAAATAAACGCGAGATTTCTGGATATAAATAAGATCCTAATTCCGTACAGATAACGATTTTTTTATATGCAATGTCCATTGTAATTCCTTGTCATATGTGCCATATTTGGTGTTGTAGGTTGCATTGTTCTGTGTTTTTAATTATAGATCAAGGAACAATACAACAAACAAAACATGGTGGGCTTTTAATGAAAACAACTGTTGAGATTTTACATGATGGTTTAACTTAAATAAACGCGAGATTTCTGGATATAATTAAGATCCTAATTCCGTACAGATAACGATTTTTTTATATGCAATGTCCATTGTAATTCCTTGTCATTTGTGGCATATTTTGTGTTGTATGTTGCATTGTTCTGTGTTTTTAATTATTAATCAAGGAACAATACAACAAACAAAACAAAGTGGGTTTGAAAAAAAGCGACTTTTGAGATATTATATAATGGTATTGCTTACATAAACGCGATATTTCTGGATATAATTAAGATCGTAATTCCGTACAGATAATGATTTTTTTATGTGCAAGGTCCATTGTATAATGCCTTGTAATATGTGCCATATTTTGTGTTGTATGTTGCATTGTTTTGTGTTTTTAATTATAAATCAAGGAACAATACAACAAACAAAACATGGTGGGCTTTTAATAAAAACAACTATTGAGATATTACATGATGGTATAGCTTAAATAAACGTGATATTTCTGTATATAATTAAGAGAGTAATTCCGTACTGATGTCGAATTTTTTATGTGCAAGGTCCATTGTAATGCCTTGTCATATGTGCCATATTTTGTGTTGTATGTTGCATTGTTCTGTGTTTTTAAGTATAAATCAAGGAGCAATACAACAAACAAAACAAAGTGGGTTTTAAATGAAGGCAACTGTTGAGATAGTACAAGATGGTATAGCTTAAATAAACGTGATATTACTGTATATAATTAAGAGAGTAATTCCGTACTGATGTCGAATTTTTTATGTGTAAGGTCTATTGTAATACCTTGTCATTTGCGCCATATTTTGTGTTGTATGTTGCATTGTTCTGTGTTTTTAATTATAGATCAAGGAACAATACAACAAACAAAACATGGTGGGCTTTTAATGAAAACAACTGTTGAGATATTACATGATGGTATAGCTTAAATAAACGTGATATTACTGTATATAATTAAGAGAGTAATTCCGTACTGATGTCGAATTTTTTATGTGTAAGGTCCATTGTAATTCCTTGTCATTTGCGCCATATTTTGTGTTGTATGTTGCATTGTTCTGTGTTTTTAATTATAGATCAAGGAACAATACAACAAACAAAACATGGTGGGCTTTTAATGAAAACAACTGTTGAGATATTACATGATGGTATAGCTTAAATAAACGCGAGATTTCTGGATATAAATAAGATCCTAATTCCGTACAGATAACGATTTTTTTATATGCAATGTCCATTGTAATTCCTTGTCATATGTGCCATATTTGGTGTTGTAGGTTGCATTGTTCTGTGTTTTTAATTATTAATCAAGGAACAATACAACAAACAAAACCAAGTGGGTTTGAAAAAAAGCAACTTTTGAGATATTATATAATGGTATTGCTTACATAAACGCGATATTTCTGGATATAATTAAGATCGTAATTCCGTACTGATGTCGAATTTTTTATGTGCAAGGTCCATTGTATAATGCCTTGTAATATGTGCCATATTTTGTGTTGTATGTTGCATTGTTTTGTGTTTTTAATTATAAATCAAGGAACAATACAACAAACAAAACATGGTGGGCTTTTAATAAAAACAACTGTTGAGATATTACATGATGGTATAGCTTAAATAAACGCACTGTTTTTGGATATAATTAAGAGTGTAATTTCGTACAGATGTCGAATTTTTTATGTGCAATGTCCATTGTATAATGCCTTGTCATATGTGCCATATTTTGTGTTGTATGTTGCATTGTTCTGTGTTTTTAAGTATAAATCAAGGAGCAATACAACAAACAAAACAAAGTGGGTTTTAAATGAAAACAACTGTTGAGATATTACATGATGGTATAGCTTAAATAAACGTGATATTTCTGTATATAATTAAGAGAGTAATTTCGTACAGATGTCGAATTTTTTATGTGCAATGTCCATTGTATAATGCCTTGTCATATGTGCCATATTTTGTGTTGTATGTTGCATTGTTCTGTGTTTTTAATTATAGATCAAGGAACAATACAACAAACAAAACATTGTGGGCTTTTAATAAAAACAACTGTTGAGATATTACATGATGGTTTAACTTAAATAAACGCGAGATTTCTGGATATAATTAAGATCCTAATTCCGTACAGATAACGATTTTTTTATATGCAATGTCCATTGTAATTCCTTGTCATATGTGCCATATTTGGTGTTGTAGGTTGCATTGTTTTGTGTTTTTAATTATTAATCAAGGAACAATACAACAAACAAAACATAGTGGGCTTTTAATGAAAACAACTGTTGAGATATTGCATGATGGTATAGCTTAAATAAACGTGATATTTCTGTATATAATTAAGAGAGTAATTCCGTACTGATGTCGAATTTTTTATGTGCAATGTCCATTGTAATTCCTTGTCATATGTGCCATATTTGGTGTTGTAGGTTGCATTGTTCTGTGTTTTTAATTATTAATCAAGGAACAATACAACAAACAAAACAAAGTGGGTTTGAAAAAAAGCAACTTTTGAGATATTATATAATGGTATTGCTTACATAAACGCGATATTTCTGGATATAATTAAGATCGTAATTCCGTACTGATGTCGAATTTTTTATGTGCAAGGTCCATTGTATAATGCCTTGTAATATGTGCCATATTTTGTGTTGAATGTTGCATTGTTTTGTGTTTTTAATTATAAATCAAGGAACAATACAGCAAACAAAACATGGTGGGCTTTTAATAAAAACAACTGTTGAGATATTACATGATGGTATAGCTTATATAAACGCACTGTTTTTGGATATAATTAAGAGTGTAATTTCGTACAGATGTTGAATTTTTTATGTGCAATGTCCATTGTATAATGCCTTGTCATATGTGCCATATTTTGTGTTGTATGTTGCATTGTTCTGTGTTTTTAATTATCGATCAAGGAACAATACAACAAACAAAACATTGTGGGCTTTTAATGAAAACAACTGTTGAGATATTACATGATGGTATAGCTTAAATAAACGTGATATTTCTGTATATAATTAAGAGAGTAATTTCGTACAGATGTCGAATTTTTTATGTGCAATGTCCATTGTATAATGCCTTGTCATATGTGCCATATTTTGTGTTGTATGTTGCGTTGTTCTGTGTTTTTAATTATAGATCAAGGAACAATACAACAAACAAAACATTGTGGGCTTTTAATGAAAACAACTGTTGAGATATTACATGATGGTTTAACTTAAATAAACGCGAGATTTCTGGATATAATTAAGATCCTAATTCCGTACAGATAACGATTTTTTTATATGCAATGTCCATTGTAATTCCTTGTCATATGTGCCATATTTGGTGTTGTAGGTTGCATTGTTTTGTGCTTTTAATTATTAATCAAGGAACAATACAACAAACAAAACATAGTGGGCTTTTAATAAAAACAACTGTTGAGATATTATATAATGGTATTGCTTACATAAACGCGATATTTCTGGATATAATTAAGATCGTAATTCCGTACTGATGTCGAATTTTTTATGTGCAAGGTCCATTGTATAATGCCTTGCAATATGTGCCATATTTTGTGTTGTATGTTGCATTGTTTTGTGTTTTTAATTATAAATCAAGGAACAATACAACAAACAAAACATGGTGGGCTTTTAATAAAAACAACTGTTGAGATATTACATGATGGTATAGCTTAAATAAACGTGATATTTCTGTATATAATTAAGAGAGTAATTCCGTACTGATGTCGAATTTTTTATGTGCAAGGTCCATTGTAATGCCTTGTCATATGTGCCATATTTTGTGTTGTATGTTGCATTGTTCTGTGTTTTTAAGTATAAATCAAGGAGCAATACAACAAACAAAACAAAGTGGGTTTTAAATGAAGGCAACTGTTGAGATATTACAAGATGGTATAGCTTAAATAAACGTGATATTACTGTATATAATTAAGAGAGTAATTCCGTACTGATGTCGAATTTTTTATGTGTAAGGTCCATTGTAATTCCTTGTCATTTGCGCCATATTTTGTGTTGTATGTTGCATTGTTCTGTGTTTTTAATTATAGATCAAGGAACAATACAACAAACAAAACATGGTGGGCTTTTAATGAAAACATCTGTTGAGATTTTACATGATGGTTTAACTTAAATAAACGCGAGATTTCTGGATATAATTAAGATCCTAATTCCGTACAGATAACGATTTTTTTATATGCAATGTCCATTGTAATTCCTTGTCATTTGTGGCATATTTTGTGTTGTATGTTGCATTGTTCTGTGTTTTTAATTATTAATCAAGGAACAATACAACAAACAAAACAAAGTGGGTTTGAAAAAAAGCAACTTTTGAGATATTATATAATGGTATTGCTTACATAAACGCGATATTTCTGGATATAATTAAGATCGTAATTCCGTACTGATGTCGAATTTTTTATGTGCAAGGTCCATTGTATAATGCCTTGTAATATGTGCCATATTTTGTGTTGTATGTTGCATTGTTTTGTGTTTTTAATTATAAATCAAGGAACAATACAACAAACAAAACATGGTGGGCTTTTAATAAAAACAACTGTTGAGATATTACATGATGGTATAGCTTAAATAGACGCACTGTTTTTGGATATAATTAAGAGTGTAATTTCGTACAGATGTCGAATTTTTTATGTGCAATGTCCATTGTATAATGCCTTGTCATATGTGCCATATTTTGTGTTGTATGTTGCATTGTTCTGTGTTTTTAAGTATAAATCAAGGAGCAATACAACAAACAAAACAAAGTGGGTTTTAAATGAAAACAACTGTTGAGATATTACATGATGGTATAGCTTAAATAAACGTGATATTTCTGTATATAATTAAGAGAGTAATTTCGTACAGATGTCGAATTTTTTATGTGCAAGGTCCATTGTAATGCCTTGTCATATGTGCCATATTTTGTGTTGTATGTTGCATTGTTCTGTGTTTTTAAGTATAAATCAAGGAGCAATACAACAAACAAAACAAAGTGGGTTTTAAATGAAGGCAACTGTTGAGATATTACAAGATGGTATAGCTTAAATAAACGTGATATTACTGTATATAATTAAGAGAGTAATTCCGTACTGATGTCGAATTTTTTATGTGTAAGGTCCATTGTAATTCCTTGTCATTTGCGCCATATTTTGTGTTGTATGTTGCATTGTTCTGTGTTTTTAATTATAGATCAAGGAACAATACAACAAACAAAACATGGTGGGCTTTTAATGAAAACAACTGTTGAGATATTACATGATGGTATAGCTTAAATAAACGCGAGATTTCTGGATATAAATAAGATCCTAATTCCGTACAGATAACGATTTTTTTATATGCAATGTCCATTGTAATTCCTTGTCATATGTGCCATATTTGGTGTTGTAGGTTGCATTGTTCTGTGTTTTTAATTATAGATCAAGGAACAATACAACAAACAAAACATGGTGGGCTTTTAATGAAAACAACTGTTGAGATTTTACATGATGGTTTAACTTAAATAAACGCGAGATTTCTGGATATAATTAAGATCCTAATTCCGTACAGATAACGATTTTTTTATATGCAATGTCCATTGTAATTCCTTGTCATTTGTGGCATATTTTGTGTTGTATGTTGCATTGTTCTGTGTTTTTAATTATTAATCAAGGAACAATACAACAAACAAAACAAAGTGGGTTTGAAAAAAAGCGACTTTTGAGATATTATATAATGGTATAGCTTAAATAAACGCGAGATTTCTGGATATAATTAAGATCCTAATTCCGTACAGATAACGATTTTTTTATATGCAATGTCCATTGTAATTCCTTGTCATTTGCGCCATATTTTGTGTTGTATGTTGCATTGTTCTGTGTTTTTAATTATAGATCAAGGAACAATACAACAAACAAAACATGGTGGGCTTTTAATGAAAACAACTGTTGAAATATTACATGATGGTATAGCTTAAATAAACGCGAGATTTCTGGATATAAATAAGATCCTAATTCTGTACAGATAACGATTTTTTTATATGCAATGTCCATTGTAATTCCTTGTCATATGTGCCATATTTGGTGTTGTAGGTTGCATTGTTCTGTGTTTTTAATTATAGATCAAGGAACAATACAACAAACAAAACATGGTGGGCTTTTAATGAAAACAACTGTTGAGATTTTACATGATGGTTTAACTTAAATAAACGCGAGATTTCTGGATATAATTAAGATCCTAATTCCGTACAGATAACGATTTTTTTATATGCAATGTCCATTGTAATTCCTTGTCATTTGTGGCATATTTTGTGTTGTATGTTGCATTGTTCTGTGTTTTTAATTATTAATCAAGGAACAATACAACAAACAAAACAAAGTGGGTTTGAAAAAAAGCGACTTTTGAGATATTATATAATGGTATTGCTTACATAAACGCGATATTTCTGGATATAATTAAGATCGTAATTCCGTACAGATAACGATTTTTTTATGTGCAAGGTCCATTGTATAATGCCTTGTAATATGTGCCATATTTTGTGTTGTATGTTGCATTGTTTTGTGTTTTTAATTATAAATCAAGGAACAATACAACAAACAAAACATGGTGGGCTTTTAATAAAAACAACTGTTGAGATATTACATGATGGTATAGCTTAAATAAACGTGATATTTCTGTATATAATTAAGAGAGTATTCCGTACTGATGTCGAATTTTTTATGTGCAAGGTCCATTGTAATGCCTTGTCATATGCGCCATATTTTGTGTTGTATGTTGCATTGTTCTGTGTTTTTAAGTATAAATCAAGGAGCAATACAACAAACAAAACAAAGTGGGTTTTAAATGAAGGCAACTGTTGAGATATTACAAGATGGTATAGCTTAAATAAACGTGATATTACTGTATATAATTAAGAGAGTAATTCCGTACTGATGTCGAATTTTTTACGTGCAATGTCCATTGTATAATGCCTTGTCATATGTGCCATATTTTGTGTTGTATGTTGCATTGTTCTGTGTTTTTAATTATAGATCAAGGAACAATACAACAAACAAAACATTGTGGGCTTTTAATGAAAACAACTGTTGAGATATTACATGATGGTTTAACTTAAATAAACGCGAGATTTCTGGATATAATTAAGATCCTAATTCCGTACAGATAACGATTTTTTTATATGCAATGTCCATTGTAATTCCTTGTCATATGTGCCATATTTGGTGTTGTAGGTTGCATTGTTTTGTGTTTTTAATTATTAATCAAGGAACAATACAACAAACAAAACATAGTGGGCTTTTAATGAAAACAACTGTTGAGATATTGCTTGATGGTATAGCTTAAATAAACGTGATATTTCTGTATATAATTAAGAGAGTAATTCCGTACTGATGTCGAATTTTTTATGTGCAAGGTCCATTTTAATGCCTTGTCATATGTGCCATATTTTGTGTTGTATGTTGCATTGTTCTGTGTTTTTAAGTATAAATCAAGGAGCAATACAACAAACAAAACAAAGTGGGTTTTAAATGAAGGCAACTGTTGAGATATTACAAGATGGTATAGCTTAAATAAACGTGATATTACTGTATATAATTAAGAGAGTAATTCCGTACAGATAACGATTTTTTTATATGCAATGTCCATTGTAATTCCTTGTCATATGTGCCATATTTGGTGTTGTAGGTTGCATTGTTCTGTGTTTTTAATTATAGATCAAGGAACAATACAACAAACAAAACATGGTGGGCTTTTAATGAAAACAACTGTTGAGATTTTACATGATGGTTTAACTTAAATAAACGCGAGATTTCTGGATATAATTAAGATCCTAATTCCGTACAGATAACGATTTTTTTATATGCAATGTCCATTGTAATTCCTTGTCATTTGTGGCATATTTTGTGTTGTATGTTGCATTGTTCTGTGTTTTAATTATTAATCAAGGAACAATACAACAAACAAAACAAAGTGGGTTTGAAAAAAAGCGACTTTTGAGATATTATATAATGGTATTGCTTACATAAACGCGATATTTCTGGATATAATTAAGATCGTAATTCCGTACAGATAACGATTTTTTTATGTGCAAGGTCCATTGTATAATGCCTTGTAATATGTGCCATATTTTGTGTTGTATGTTGCATTGTTTTGTGTTTTTAATTATAAATCAAGGAACAATACAACAAACAAAACATGGTGGGCTTTTAATAAAAACAACTATTGAGATATTACATGATGGTATAGCTTAAATAAACGTGATATTTCTGTATATAATTAAGAGAGTAATTCCGTACTGATGTCGAATTCTTTATGTGCAAGGTCCATTGTAATGCCTTGTCATATGTGCCATATTTTGTGTTGTATGTTGCATTGTTCTGTGTTTTTAAGTATAAATCAAGGAGCAATACAACAAACAAAACAAAGTGGGTTTTAAATGAAGGCAACTGTTGAGATAGTACAAGATGGTATAGCTTAAATAAACGCGAGATTTCTGGATATAAATAAGATCCTAATTCCGTACAGATAACGATTTTTTTATATGCAATGTCCATTGTAATTCCTTGTCATATGTGCCATATTTGGTGTTGTAGGTAGCATTGTTCTGTGTTTTTAATTATAGATCAAGGAACAATACAACAAACAAAACATTGTGGGCTTTTAATGAAAACATCTGTTGAGATTTTACATGATGGTTTAACTTAAATAAACGCGAGATTTCTGGATATAATTAAGATCCTAATTCCGTACAGATAACGATTTTTTTATATGCAATGTCCATTGTAATTCCTTGTCATTTGTGGCATATTTTGTGTTGTATGTTGCATTGTTCTGTGTTTTTAATTATTAATCAAGGAACAATACAACAAACAAAACATGGTGGGCTTTTAATAAAAACAACTGTTGAGATATTACATGATGGTATAGCTTAAATAAACGCACTGTTTTTGGATATAATTAAGAGTGTAATTTCGTACAGATGTCGAATTTTTTATGTGCAATGTCCATTGTATAATGCCTTGTAATATGTGCCATATTTTGTGTTGTATGTTGCATTGTTTTGTGTTTTTAATTATAAATCAAGGAACAATACAACAAACAAAACATGGTGGGCTTTTAATAAAAACAACTGTTGAGATATTACATGATGGTATAGCTTAAATAAACGCACTGTTTTTGGATATAATTAAGAGTGTAATTTCGTACAGATGTCGAATTTTTTATGTGCAATGTCCATTGTATAATGCCTTGTCATATGTGCCATATTTTGTGTTGTATGTTGCATTGTTCTGTGTTTTTAATTATCGATCAAGGAACAATACAACAAACAAAACATTGTAGGCTTTTAATGATAACAACTGTTGAGATATTACATGATGGTATAGCTTAAATAAACGTGATATTTCTGTATATAATTAAGAGAGTAATTTCGTACAGATGTCGAATTTTTTATGTGCAATGTCCATTGTATAATGCCTTGTCATATGTGCCATATTTTGTGTTGTATGTTGCATTGTTCTGTGTTTTTAATTATAGATCAAGGAACAATACAACAAACAAAACATTGTGGGCTTTTAATGAAAACAACTGTTGAGATATTACATGATGGTTTAACTTAAATAAACGCGAGATTTCTGGATATAATTAAGATCCTAATTCCGTACAGATAACGATTTTTTTATATGCAATGTCCATTGTAATTCCTTGTCATATGTGCCATATTTGGTGTTGTAGGTTGCATTGTTTTGTGTTTTTAATTATTAATCAAGGAACAATACAACAAACAAAACATAGTGGGCTTTTAATAAAAACAACTGTTGAGATATTACATGATGGTATAGCTTAAATAAACGCACTGTTTTTGGATATAATTAAGAGTGTAATTCTGTACAGATGTCGAATTTTTTATGTGCAAGGTCCATTGTAAAGCCTTGTCATATGTGCCATATTTTGTGTTGTATGTTGCATTGTTCTGTGTTTTTAATTATAGATCAAGGAACAATACAACAAACAAAACATGGTGGGCTTTTAATGAAAACAACTGTTGAGATATTACATGATGGTTTAACTTAAATAAACGCGATATTTCTGGATATAATTAAGATCGTAATTCCGTACAGATGTCGAATTTTTTATGTTCGAGGGCCATTGTAATTCCTTGTTATATGTGCCATATTTTGTGTTGTATGTTGCATTGTTCTGTGTTTTTAAGTATAAATCAAGGAACAATACAACAAACAAAACAAAGTGGGTTTTAAATGAAGGCAACTGTTAAGATATTACATGATGGTTTAACTTAAATAAACGCGATATTTCTGGATATAATTAAGATCGTAATTCCGTACAGATGTCGAATTTTTTATGTTCGAGGGCCATTGTAAACCCTTGTTATATGTGCCATATTTTGTGTTGTATGTTGCATTGTTCTGTGTTTTTAAGTATAAATCAAGGAACAATACAACAAACAAAACAAAGTGGGTTTTAAATGAAGGCAACTGTTGAGATATTACATGATGGTTTAACTTAAATAAACGCGAGATTTCTGGATATAATTAAGATCGTAATTCCGTACAGATGTCGAATTTTTTATGTTCGAGGGCCATTGTAATTCCTTGTTATATGTGCCATATTTTGTGTTGTATGTTGCATTGTTCTGTGTTTTTAAGTATAAATCAAGGAACAATACAACAAACAAAACATGGTGGGCTTTTAATGAAAACAACTGTTGAGATATTACATGATGGTATAGCTTAAATAAACGTGATATTTCTGTATATAATTAAGAGAGTAATTTCGTACAGATGTCGAATTTTTTATGTGCAAGGTCCATTGTAATGCCTTGTCATATGTGCCATATTTTGTGTTGTATGTTGCATTGTTCTGTGTTTTTAAATATAAATCGAGGAACAATACAACAAACAAAACAAAGTGGGTTTTAAATGAAGGCAACTGTTGAGATATTACATGATGGTTTAACTTAAATAAACGCGAGATTTCTGGATATAAATAAGATCCTAATTCCGTACAGATAACGATTTTTTTATATGCAATGTCCATTGTAATTCCTTGTCATATGTGCCATATTTGGTGTTGTAGGTTGCATTGTTCTGTGTTTTTAATTATTAATCAAGGAACAATACAACAAACAAAACATAGTGGGCTTTTAATGAAAACAACTGTTGAGATATTACATGATGGTTTAACTTAAATAAACGCGAGATTTCTGGATATAATTAAGATAGTAATTCCGTACAGATGTCGAATTTTTTATGTTCGAGGGCCATTGTAATTCCTTGTTATATGTGCCATATTTTGTGTTGTATGTTGCATTGTTCTGTGTTTTTAAGTATAAATCAAGGAACAATACAACAAACAAAACAAAGTGGGTTTTAAATGAAGGCAACTGTTGAGATATTACATGATGGTTTAACTTAAATAAACGCGAGATTTCTGGATATAATTAAGATCGTAATTCCGTACAGATGTCGAATTTTTTATGTTCGAGGGCCATTGTAATTCCTTGTTATATGTGCCATATTTTGTGTTGTATGTTGCATTGTTCTGTGTTTTTAAGTATAAATCAAGGAACAATACAACAAACAAAACATGGTGGGCTTTTAATGAAAACAACTGTTGAGATATTACATGATGGTATAGCTTAAATAAACGTGATATTTCTGTATATAATTAAGAGAGTAATTTCGTACAGATGTCGAATTTTTTATGTGCAAGGTCCATTGTATAATGCCTTGTCATATGTGCCATATTTTGTGTTGTATGTTGCATTGTTCTGTGTTTTTAATTATAGATCAAGGAACAATACAACAAACAAAACATTGTGGGCTTTTAATGAAAACAACTGTTGAGATATTGCATGATGGTATAGCTTAAATAAACGTGATATTTCTGTATATAATTAAGAGAGTAATTCCGTACTGATGTCGAATTTTTTATGTGCAAGGTCCATTGTAATGCCTTGTCATATGTGCCATATTTTGTGTTGTATGTTTCATTGTTTTGTGTTTTTAATTATTAATCAAGGAACAATACAACAAACAAAACATAGTGGGCTTTTAATGAAAACAACTGTTGAGATATTGCATGATGGTTTAACTTAAATAAACGCGAGATTTCTGGATATAATTAAGATCCTAATTCCGTACAGATAACGATTTTTTTATATGCAATGTCCATTGTAATTCCTTGTCATATGTGCCATATTTGGTGTTGTAGGTTGCATTGTTTTGTGTTTTTAATTATTAATCAAGGAACAATACAACAAACAAAACATAGTGGGCTTTTAATGAAAACAACTGTTGAGATATTGCATGATGGTATAGCTTAAATAAACGTGATATTTCTGTATATAATTAAGAGAGTAATTCCGTACTGATGTCGAATTTTTTATGTGCAATGTCCATTGTAATGCCTAGTCATATGTGCCATATTTTGTGTTGTATGTTGCATTGTTTTGTGTTTTTAATTATAGATCAAGGAACAATACAACAAACAAAACATGGTTGTCTTTTAATGAAAACAACTGTTGAGATATTACATGATGGTATAGCTTAAATAAACGCAATGTTTCCGGATATAATTAAGAGTGTAATTCTGTACAGATGTCGAACTTTTTATGTGCATGGTCCATTGTAATGCCTTGTCATATGTGCCATATTTTGTGTTGTATGTTGCATTGTTCTGTGTTTTTAATTGTAAATCAAGAAACAATACAACAAACAAAACAAAGAAGGTTTGAAATGAAAGCAATTGTTGAGATATTACATGATAGTATAGCTTAAATAAACGCACTGTTTCCAGATATAATTAAGAGTGTAATTCTGTACAGATGTCGAACTTTTTATGTGCAAGGTCCATTGTAATGCCTTGTCATATGTGCCATATATTGTGTTGTATGTTGCATTGTTTTGCGTTTTTAATTATAAGTCAAGGAACAATACAACAAACAAAACATGGTTGCCTTTTAATGAAAACAACTGTTGAGATATTACATGATGGTATAGCTTAATTAAACGTGATATTTCTGTATATAATTAAGAGAGTAATTTCGTACAAATGAAGAATTTTTTATGTGCAAGGTCCATTGTATAATGCCTTGTCATATGTGCCATATTTTGTGTTGTATGTTGCATTGTTTTGTGTTTTTAATTATAGATCAAGGAACAATACAACAAACAAAACATGGTTGTCTTTTAATGAAAACAACTGTTGAGATATTACATGATGGTATAGCTTAAATAAACGCAATGTTTCCGGATATAATTAAGAGTGTAATTCTGTACAGATGTCGAACTTTTTATGTGCAAGGTCCATTGTAATGCCTTGTCATATGTGCCATATTTTGTGTTGTATGTTGCATTGTTCTGTGTATTTAATTGTAAATCAAGAAACAATACAACAAACAAAACAAAGAAGGTTTGAAATGAAAGCAATTGTTGAGATATTACATGATGGTATAGCTTAAATAAACGCACTGTTTCCGGATATAATTAAGAGTGTAATTCTGTACAGATGTCGAACTTTTTATGTGCAAGGTCCATTGTAATGCCTTGTCATATGTGCCATATTTTGTGTTGTATGTTGCATTGTTCTGTGTTTTTAATTGTAAATCAAGAAACAATACAACAAACAAAACAAAGAAGGTTTGAAATGAAAGCAATTGTTGGGATATTACATGATGGTATAGCTTAAATAAACGCACTGTTTCCGGATATAATTAAGAGTGTAATTCTGTACAGATGTCGAACTTTTTATGTGCAAGGTCCATTGTAATGCCTTGTCATATGTGCCATATATTGTGTTGTATGTTGCATTGTTTTGCGTTTTTAATTATAAGTCAAGGAACAATACAACAAACAAAACAAGGTTGCCTTTTAATGAAAACAACTGTTGAGATATTACATGATGGTATAGCTTAATTAAACGTGATATTTCTGTATATAATTAAGAGAGTAATTTCGTACAGATGTCGAATTTTTTATGTGCAAGGTCCATTGTAGTTCCTTGTCATATGTGCCATTTTTTGTGTTGTATGTTGCATTGTTCTGTGTTTTTAAATATAAATCAAGAAACAATACAACAAACAAAACAAAGTGGGTTTTAAATGAAGGCAACAGTTGAGATATTACATGATGGTATAGCTTAAATAAACGCACTGTTTCCGGATATAATTAAGAGTGTAATTCTGTACAGATGTCGAATTTTTTATGTGCAAGGTCCATTGTAATGCCTTGTTATATGTGCCATATTTTTTTTGTTGTATGTTGCATAGTTCTGTATTTTTAATTATAAATCAAAAAACAATACAACCAAAAAAAACATTGTGGGGTGTTAATGAAAGCAACTGTTGAGATATTACATGATGGTATAGTTTAATTAAATGCGATATTTCTGTTTATAATTAAGAGAGTAATTTCGTACAAATGTCGAATTTTTTATGTGCAAGGTCCATTGTATAATGCCTTGTCATATGTGCCATATTTTGTGTTGTATGTTGCATTGTTCTGTGTTTTTAATTATAAATCAAGAAACAATACAACAAACAAAACATGGTTGTCTTTTAATGAAAACAACTGTTGAGATATTACATGATGGTATAGCTTAAATAAACGCAATGTTTCTGGATATAATTAAGAGAGTAATTCCGTACAGATGTCGAATTTTTTTTATGCAAGGTCCATTGTAATGTCTTGTCATATGTGCCATCATTTGTGTTGTATGTTGCATTGTTCTGTATTTTCAATTATAAATCAAGAAACAGTACAACAAACAAAACATGGTGGGCTTTTAATGAAATCAACTGTTGAGATATTACATGATGGTATAGCTTAAATAAACGTGATATTTCTGTATATAATTAAGAGAGTAATTTCGTACAGATGTCGAATCTTTTATGTGCAAGGTCCATTGTATAATGCCTTGTCATATGTGCCATATTTTGTGTTGTATGTTGCATTGTTCTGTGTTTTTAATTATAAATCAAGAAACAATACAACAAACAAAACAAAGTGGGCTTTTAACGAAAACAACTGTTGAGATAATACATGATGGTATAGCTTAATTAAACATGATATTTCTGTATATAATTAAGAGAGTAATTTCGTACAGATGTTGAATTTTTTATGTGCAAGTTCCATTGTATAATGCCTTGTCATATGTGCCATATTTTGTGTTGTATGTTGCATTGTTTTGTGTTTTTAATTATAGATCAAGGATTAATACAACAAACAAAACATGGTGGGCTGTTAATGAAAGCAACTGTTGAGATATTACATGATGGTATAGTTTAAATAAACGCGATACTTCTGTATATAATTAAGAGAGTAATTTCGTACAAATGTCGAATTTTTTATGTGCAAGGTCCATTGTATAATGCCTTGTCATATGTGCCATATTTTGTGCTGTATGTTGCATTGTTCTGTGTTTTCAATTATAGATCAAGGAACAATACAACAAACAAAACATGGTGGGCTTTTAATGAATACAACTGTTGAGATATTACATGATGGTATGGCTTAAATAAACGCGATATTTCTGGTTATAATTAAGAAAGTAATTTCGTACAGATGTCGAATTTTCTATGTGCAAGGTCCATTGTATAATGCCTTGTCATATGTGCAATATTTTGTGTTGTATGTTGCATTGTTCTGTGTTTTTAAAGTATTAAAATTCTATACAGAAATATCACGTTTATTTAAGCTATACCATCATGTAATATCTCAACAATTGTTTTCATTAAATGCCCACCATGTTTTGTGATTTGTATTTTCCTTGATTTATAAGTAAAAACACAGAACAATGCAACATACAACACAATATGGTACATATGACAAGGAATTACAATGGACCTCACACATAAAAAATTCGACATCTGTACGGAATTATTTTCTTAATTATATCCAGAAATATCGCGTTTATTTAGGCTGTACCATCATGTAAGGTCTCAACAGTTGCTTTCATTTAAAACCCACCATAGTTTGTTTGTTGTATTGTTCCCTGATTTATAATTAAGAACACAAAACAATGCAATATACAACACAAAATATGGCACATATGACAAGGCATTATACAATGGACCTTGCACATAAAAAATTCGACATCTGTACGAAATTACTCTCTTAATTATATACAGAAATATCACGTTTATTTAAGCTATACCATCATGTAATATCTCAACAGTTGATTTCATTAAAAGCCCACCATGTTTTGTTTGATGTACTGTTCCTTGATTTATAATTAAATACACAGAACAATGCAACATTCAACACAATATGATACATATGACAAGGAATTACAATGGACCTCACACATAATAAATTCGACATCTGTACGGAATTATTTTCTTAATTATATCCAGAAATATCGCGTTTATTTAAGCAATACCATCATATAATATATCAACAGTTGCTTTCATTTCAAACACTCATTGTTTTGTTTGTTGTATTGTCCCCTGATTTATAATTAAATACACAGAACAATGCAACATACAACACAAAATATGGCACATATGACAAGGAATTACAATGGACCTTGCACATAAAAAATTCGACATCTGTACGGCATTACGATCTAAATTATATACAGAAATATCATGTTTATTTAAGCTATACCATCATGTAATATCTCAACAGTTGTTTTCATTAAAAGACCACTTTGTTTTGTATGTTGTATTGTTCCTTGATTTATAATTAAAAACACAAAACAATGCAACACACAACACAAAATATGGCACATATGACAAGTAATTACTATGGACCTTGCACATAAAAAATTCGACATCTGTACGAATTTACTTTCTTAATTATATACAGAAATATCATGTTTATGTTAGCTATACCATCATGTAATATCTCAACAGTTGTTTTCATTAAAAGACCACTTTGTTTTGTTTGTTGTATTGTTCCTTGATTTATAATTAAAAACACAAAACAATGCTACACACAACACAAAATATGGCACATATGACAAGTAATTACAATGGAGCTCACACATTAAAAATTCGACATCTGTACGGCATTACGATCTAAATTATTTCCAGAAATATAGCGTTTATTTAAGTTAAATCATCATGTAATATCTCAACAGTTGTTTTCATTAAAAGACCACTTTGTTTTGTTTGTTGTATTGTTCCTTGATTTATAATTAAAAACACAAAACAATGCTACACACAACACAAAATATGGCACATATGACAAGTAATTACAATGGAGCTCACACATTAAAAATTCGACATCTGTACGGCATTACGATCTAAATTATTTCCAGAAATATAGCGTTTATTTAAGTTAAATCATCATGTAATATCTCAACAATTGCCTTCATTTAAAACCCACTTTGTTTTGTTTGTTGTATTTTTTCTTGATTTATACTTAAAAACACAGAACAATTGCAACATGCAACACAAAATATGGCACATATAACAAGAAATTACAATGAACCTTGCACATAAAAAATTCGACATCTGTACGGAATTACGATCTTAATTATATCCAGAAATATCGCGTTTATGTAAGCAATACCATTATATAATATCTCAAAAGTTGCTTTTTTTTCAAATCCACTTGGTTTAGTTTGTTGTATTGTTCCTTGATTATTAGCTAAGAACTCAGAACAATGCAACATACAACACAAAATATGGCACATATGACTAGGCATTACAATGGACCTTGAAAATAAAAAATTCGACATCTGTACGGAATTACGATCTAAATTATTTCCAGAAATATCGCGTTTATTGAAGCTATACCATCATGTAATATCTCAACTGTTGCCTTCATTTAAAACCCACTTTGTTTTGTTTGTTGTATTGTTCCTTGATTTATAATTAAATACACAGAACAATTGCAACATGCAACACAAAATATGGCACATATAACAAGAAATTACAATGGACCTTGCACATAAAAAATTCGACATCTGTACGGCATTACGATCTAAATTATATACAGAAATATCATGTTTATTTTAGCTATACCATCATGTAATATCTCAACAGTTGTTTTCATTAAAAGACCACTTTGTTTTGTTTGTTGTATTGTTCCTTGATTTATAATTAAAAACACAAAACAATGCAACATACAACACAAAATATGGCACATATGACAAGGCATTACAATGGACCTTGCACATAAAAAATTCGACATCTGTACGAAATTACTCTCTTGATTATATACAGAAATATCGCGTTTATTTAAGCAATACCATCATATAATATATCAACAGTTGCTTTCATTTCAAACCCTCTTTGTTTTGTTTGTTGTATTGTTCCTTGATTTATAATTAAATACACAGAACAATGCAACATTCAACACAAAATATGGCACATGTGACAAGGAATTACAATGGACCTTGCACATAAAAAATTCGACATCTGTACGGCATTACGATCTAAATTATTTCCAGAAATATAGCGTTTATTTAAGGTAAATCATCATGTAATATCTCAATAGTTGCCTTCATTTCAAAGCCTCTTTGTTTTGTTTGTTGTATTGTTCCCTGATTTATAATTAAGAACACAAAACAATGCAACATGCAACACAAAATATGGCACATATAACAAGGAATTACTATGGACCTTGCACATAAAAAATTCGACATCTGTACGAATTTACTTTCTTAATTATATACAGAAATATCATGTTTATGTTAGCTATACCATCATGTAATATCTCAACAGTTGTTTTCATTAAAAGACCACTTTGTTTTGTTTGTTGTATTGTTCCTTGATTTATAATTAAAAACACAGAACAATGCAACATTCAACACAAAATATGGCACATGTGACAAGGAATTACAATGGACCTTGCACATAAAAAATTCGACATCTGTACGGCATTACGATCTAAATTATTTCCAGAAATATAGCGTTTATTTAAGCAATACCATCATATAATATATCAACAGTTGCTTTTATTTCAAACCCTCTTTGTTTTGTTTGTTGTATTGTTCCTTGATTTATAATTGAATACACAGAACAATGCAACATGCAACACAAAATATGGCACATATAACAAGGAATTACTATGGACCTTGCACATAAAAAATTCGACATCTGTACGAATTTACTTTCTTAATTATATACAGAAATATCATGTTTATGTTAGCTATACCATCATGTAATATCTCAACAGTTGTTTTCATTAAAAGACCACTTTGTTTTGTTTGTTGTATTGATCCTTGATTTATAATTAAATACACAGAACAATGCAACATTCAACACAAAATATGGCACATGTGACAAGGAATTACAATGGACCTTGCACATAAAAAATTCGACATCTGTACGGCATTACGATCTAAATTATTTCCAGAAATATAGCGTTTATTTAAGTTAAATCATCATGTAATATCTCAACAATTGCCTTCATTTAAAACCCACTTTGTTTTGTTTGTTGTATTTTTTCTTGATTTATACTTAAAAACACAGAACAATTGCAACATGCAACACAAAATATGGCACATATAACAAGAAATTACAATGGACCTTGCACATAAAAAATTCGACATCTGTACGGAATTACGATCTTAATTATATCCAGAAATATCGCGTTTATGTAAGCAATACCATTATATAATATCTCAAAAGTTGCTTTTTTTTCAAATCCACTTGGTTTAGTTTGTTGTATTGTTCCTTGATTATTAGCTAAGAACTCAGAACAATGCAACATACAACACAAAATATGGCACATATGACTAGGCATTACAATGGACCTTGAAAATAAAAAATTCGACATCTGTACGGAATTACGATCTAAATTATTTCCAGAAATATCGCGTTTATTGAAGCTATACCATCATGTAATATCTCAACTGTTGCCTTCATTTAAAACCCACCATGTTTTGTTTGTTGTATTGTTCCTTGATTTATAATTAAATACACAGAACAATGCAACATTCAACACAAAATATGGCACATGTGACAAGGAATTACAATGGACCTTGCACATAAAAAATTCGACATCTGTACGACATTACGATCTAAATTATTTCCAGAAATATAGCGTTTATTTAAGTTAAATCATCATGTAATATCTCAACAGTTGCCTTCATTTAAAACCCACTTTGTTTTGTTTGTTGTATTTTTTTCTTGATTTATACTTAAAAACACAGAACAATTGCAACATGCAACACAAAATATGGCACATATAACAAGAAATTACAATGGACCTTGCACATAAAAAATTCGACATCTGTACGGCATTACGATCTAAATTATATACAGAAATATCATGTTTATTTAAGCTATACCATCATGTAATATCTCAACAGTTGTTTTCATTAAAAGACCACTTTGTTTTGTTTGTTGTATTGTTCCTTGATTTATACTTAAAAACACAAAACAATGCAACACACAACACAAAATATGGCACATATGACAAGTAATTACAATGGACCGTGCACATAAAAAATTCGACATCTGTTCGGCATTACGATCTAAATTATATACAGAAATATCATGTTTATTTAAGCTATACCATCATGTAATATCTCAACAGTTGTTTTCATTAAAAGACCACTTTGTTTTGTTTGTTGTATTGTTCCTTGATTTATAATTAAAAAACACAAAACAATGCAACATACAACACAAAATATGGCACATATGACAAGGCATTACAATGGACCTTGCACATAAAAAAGTTCGACATCTGTACGAAATTACTCTCTTGAATTATATACAGAAATATCGTGCGTTTATTTAAGCATACCATCATATAATATATCAACAGTTGCTTTCATTTCAAACCCTCTTTGTTTTGTTTGTTGTATTGTTCCTTGATTTATAATTAAATACACAGAACAATGCAACATTCAACACAAAGTATGGACCATGTGACAAGGAATTACAATGGACCTTGCACATAAAAAATTCGACATCTGTACGGCATTACGATCTAAATTATTTCCAGAAATATAGCGTTATTTAAGGCCATACCATCATGTAATATATCAACAATTGTATTCATTGAAAGCCCAACATGTTTTGTTTGTGTATTGTTCCTTGATCTATAATTAAACATAGATCAAGGAACAATACAACAAACAAAACATGGTTGTCTTTTAATGAAAACAACTGTTGAGATATTACATGATGGTATAGCTTAAATAAACGCAATGTTTCCGGATATAATTAAGAGTGTAATTCTGTACAGATGTCGAACTTTTTATGTGCAAGGTCCATTGTAATGCCTTGTCATATGTGCCATATTTTGTGTTGTATGTTGCATTGTTCTGTGTATTTAATTGTAAATCAAGAAACAATACAACAAACAAAACAAAGAAGGTTTGAAATGAAAGCAATTGTTGAGATATTACATGATGGTATAGCTTAAATAAACGCACTGTTTCCGGATATAATTAAGAGTGTAATTCTGTACAGATGTCGAACTTTTTATGTGCAAGGTCCATTGTAATGCCTTGTCATATGTGCCATATTTTGTGTTGTATGTTGCATTGTTCTGTGTTTTTAATTGTAAATCAAGAAACAATACAACAAACAAAACAAAGAAGGTTTGAAATGAAAGCAATTGTTGGGATATTACATGATGGTATAGCTTAAATAAACGCACTGTTTCCGGATATAATTAAGAGTGTAATTCTGTACAGATGTCGAACTTTTTATGTGCAAGGTCCATTGTAATGCCTTGTCATATGTGCCATATATTGTGTTGTATGTTGCATTGTTTTGCGTTTTTAATTATAAGTCAAGGAACAATACAACAAACAAAACAAGGTTGCCTTTTAATGAAAACAACTGTTGAGATATTACATGATGGTATAGCTTAATTAAACGTGATATTTCTGTATATAATTAAGAGAGTAATTTCGTACAGATGTCGAATTTTTTATGTGCAAGGTCCATTGTAGTTCCTTGTCATATGTGCCATTTTTTGTGTTGTATGTTGCATTGTTCTGTGTTTTTAAATATAAATCAAGAAACAATACAACAAACAAAACAAAGTGGGTTTTAAATGAAGGCAACAGTTGAGATATTACATGATGGTATAGCTTAAATAAACGCACTGTTTCCGGATATAATTAAGAGTGTAATTCTGTACAGATGTCGAATTTTTTATGTGCAAGGTCCATTGTAATGCCTTGTTATATGTGCCATATTTTTTTTGTTGTATGTTGCATAGTTCTGTATTTTTAATTATAAATCAAAAAACAATACAACCAAAAAAAACATTGTGGGGTGTTAATGAAAGCAACTGTTGAGATATTACATGATGGTATAGTTTAATTAAATGCGATATTTCTGTTTATAATTAAGAGAGTAATTTCGTACAAATGTCGAATTTTTTATGTGCAAGGTCCATTGTATAATGCCTTGTCATATGTGCCATATTTTGTGTTGTATGTTGCATTGTTCTGTGTTTTTAATTATAAATCAAGAAACAATACAACAAACAAAACATGGTTGTCTTTTAATGAAAACAACTGTTGAGATATTACATGATGGTATAGCTTAAATAAACGCAATGTTTCTGGATATAATTAAGAGAGTAATTCCGTACAGATGTCGAATTTTTTTTATGCAAGGTCCATTGTAATGTCTTGTCATATGTGCCATCATTTGTGTTGTATGTTGCATTGTTCTGTATTTTCAATTATAAATCAAGAAACAGTACAACAAACAAAACATGGTGGGCTTTTAATGAAATCAACTGTTGAGATATTACATGATGGTATAGCTTAAATAAACGTGATATTTCTGTATATAATTAAGAGAGTAATTTCGTACAGATGTCGAATCTTTTATGTGCAAGGTCCATTGTATAATGCCTTGTCATATGTTATGTGCCATATTTTGTGTTGTATGTTGCATTGTTCTGTGTTTTTAATTATAAATCAAGAAACAATACAACAAACAAAACAAAGTGGGCTTTTAACGAAAACAACTGTTGAGATAATACATGATGGTATAGCTTAATTAAACATGATATTTCTGTATATAATTAAGAGAGTAATTTCGTACAGATGTTGAATTTTTTATGTGCAAGTTCCATTGTATAATGCCTTGTCATATGTGCCATATTTTGTGTTGTATGTTGCATTGTTTTGTGTTTTTAATTATAGATCAAGGATTAATACAACAAACAAAACATGGTGGGCTGTTAATGAAAGCAACTGTTGAGATATTACATGATGGTATAGTTTAAATAAACGCGATACTTCTGTATATAATTAAGAGAGTAATTTCGTACAAATGTCGAATTTTTTATGTGCAAGGTCCATTGTATAATGCCTTGTCATATGTGCCATATTTTGTGCTGTATGTTGCATTGTTCTGTGTTTTCAATTATAGATCAAGGAACAATACAACAAACAAAACATGGTGGGCTTTTAATGAATACAACTGTTGAGATATTACATGATGGTATGGCTTAAATAAACGCGATATTTCTGGTTATAATTAAGAAAGTAATTTCGTACAGATGTCGAATTTTCTATGTGCAAGGTCCATTGTATAATGCCTTGTCATATGTGCAATATTTTGTGTTGTATGTTGCATTGTTCTGTGTTTTTAAAGTATTAAAATTCTATACAGAAATATCACGTTTATTTAAGCTATACCATCATGTAATATCTCAACAATTGTTTTCATTAAATGCCCACCATGTTTTGTGATTTGTATTTTCCTTGATTTATAAGTAAAAACACAGAACAATGCAACATACAACACAATATGGTACATATGACAAGGAATTACAATGGACCTCACACATAAAAAATTCGACATCTGTACGGAATTATTTTCTTAATTATATCCAGAAATATCGCGTTTATTTAGGCTGTACCATCATGTAAGGTCTCAACAGTTGCTTTCATTTAAAACCCACCATAGTTTGTTTGTTGTATTGTTCCCTGATTTATAATTAAGAACACAAAACAATGCAATATACAACACAAAATATGGCACATATGACAAGGCATTATACAATGGACCTTGCACATAAAAAATTCGACATCTGTACGAAATTACTCTCTTAATTATATACAGAAATATCACGTTTATTTAAGCTATACCATCATGTAATATCTCAACAGTTGATTTCATTAAAAGCCCACCATGTTTTGTTTGATGTACTGTTCCTTGATTTATAATTAAATACACAGAACAATGCAACATTCAACACAATATGATACATATGACAAGGAATTACAATGGACCTCACACATAATAAATTCGACATCTGTACGGAATTATTTTCTTAATTATATCCAGAAATATCGCGTTTATTTAAGCAATACCATCATATAATATATCAACAGTTGCTTTCATTTCAAACACTCATTGTTTTGTTTGTTGTATTGTTCCCTGATTATAATTAAATACACAGAACAATGCAACATACAACACAAAATATGGCACATAGACAAGGATTACAATGGACCTTGCACATAAAAAATTCGACTCTGTACGGCATTACGATCTTAATTATATACAGAAATATCATGTTTATTTAAGCTATACCATCATGTAATATCTCAAACAGTTGTTTTCATTAAAGACCCACTTTGTTTTGTTGTTGTATTGTTCCTTGATTATAATTAAAACACAAAACAATGCAACATACAACACAAATATGGCACATATGACAAGGAATTCCAATGGACCTTGCACATAAAAATTCGACATCTGTACGAATTACTTCTTAATTATATACAGAAATATCAGCGTTTATTTAGCTATACCATCATGTAATATCTCAACAGTTGCTTTCATTAAAGACCACTTTGTTTTGTTTGTTGTATTGTTCCTTGATTTATAATTAAAAACACAGAACAATGCAACATATTCGACCATCGTACGGCATTACGATCTAAATTATATACAGAATATCATGTTTATTTAAGCTATACCATCATGTACTATCTCAACAGTTGTTTCATTAAAAGACCACTTTGTTTTGTATGTGTATTGTTCCTTGATTTATAATTAAAAACACAAAACAATGCAACACACAACACAAAATATGGCACATATGACAAGTAATTACTATGGACCTTGCACATAAAACATTCGACATCTGTACGAATTTACTTTCTTAATTATATACAGAATATCATGTTTATGTTAGCTATACCATCATGTAATATCTCAACAGTTGTTTTCATTAAAAGACCACTTTGTTTTGTTTGTTGTATGTCCTTGATTTATAATTAAAAACACAAAACAATGCTACACAACAACACAAAATATGGCACATATGACAAGTAATTACAATGGAGCTCACACATTAAAAATTCGACATCTGTACGGCATTACGATCTAAATTATTTCCAGAAATATAGCGTTTATTTAAGTTAAATCATCATGTAATATCTCAACAGTTGTTTTCATTAAAAGACCACTTTGTTTTGTTTGTTGTATTGTTCCTTGATTTATAATTAAAAACACAAAACAATGCTACACACAACACAAAATATGGCACATATGACAAGTAATTACAATGGAGCTCACACATTAAAAATTCGACATCTGTACGGCATTACGATCTAAATTATTTCCAGAAATATAGCGTTTATTTAAGTTAAATCATCATGTAATATCTCAACAATTGCCTTCATTTAAAACCCACTTTGTTTTGTTTGTTGTATTTTTTCTTGATTTATACTTAAAAACACAGAACAATTGCAACATGCAACACAAAATATGGCACATATAACAAGAAATTACAATGAACCTTGCACATAAAAATTCGACATCTGTACGGAATTACGATCTTAATTATATCCAGAAATATCGCGTTTATGTAAGCAATACCATTATATAATATCTCAAAAGTTGCTTTTTTTTCAAATCCACTTGGTTTAGTTTGTTGTATTGTTCCTTGATTATTAGCTAAGAACTCAGAACAATGCAACATACAACACAAAATATGGCACATATGACTAGGCATTACAATGGACCTTGAAAATAAAAAATTCGACATCTGTACGGAATTACGATCTAAATTATTTCCAGAAATATCGCGTTTATTGAAGCTATACCATCATGTAATATCTCAACTGTTGCCTTCATTTAAAACCCACTTTGTTTTGTTTGTTGTATTGTTCCTTGATTTATAATTAAATACACAGAACAATTGCAACATGCAACACAAAATATGGCACATATAACAAGAAATTACAATGGACCTTGCACATAAAAAATTCGACATCTGTACGGCATTACGATCTAAATTATATACAGAAATATCATGTTTATTTTAGCTATACCATCATGTAATATCTCAACAGTTGTTTTCATTAAAAGACCACTTTGTTTTGTTTGTTGTATTGTTCCTTGATTTATAATTAAAAACACAAAACAATGCAACATACAACACAAAATATGGCACATATGACAAGGCATTACAATGGACCTTGCACATAAAAAATTCGACATCTGTACGAAATTACTCTCTTGATTATATACAGAAATATCGCGTTTATTTAAGCAATACCATCATATAATATATCAACAGTTGCTTTCATTTCAAACCCTCTTTGTTTTGTTTGTTGTATTGTTCCTTGATTTATAATTAAATACACAGAACAATGCAACATTCAACACAAAATATGGCACATGTGACAAGGAATTACAATGGACCTTGCACATAAAAAATTCGACATCTGTACGGCATTACGATCTAAATTATTTCCAGAAATATAGCGTTTATTTAAGGTAAATCATCATGTAATATCTCAATAGTTGCCTTCATTTCAAAGCCTCTTTGTTTTGTTTGTTGTATTGTTCCCTGATTTATAATTAAGAACACAAAACAATGCAACATGCAACACAAAATATGGCACATATACAAGGAATTACTATGGACCTTGCACATAAAAAATTCGACATCTGTACGAATTTACTTTCTTAATTATATACAGAAATATCATGTTTATGTTAGCTATACCATCATGTAATATCTCAACAGTTGTTTTCATTAAAAGACCACTTTGTTTTGTTTGTTGTATTGTTCCTTGATTTATAATTAAAAACACAGAACAATGCAACATACAACACAAAATATGGCACATATGACAAGGAATTACAATGGACCTTGCACATAAAAAATTCGACATCTGTACGGCATTACGATCTAAATTATATCCAGAAATATAGCGTTTATTTAAGCTATACCATCATGTAATATATCAACAGTTGCTTTTCATTAAAAACCCACTTTGTTTTGTTTGTTGTATTGTTCCTTGATTTATAATTAAATACACAGAACAATGCAACATACAACACAAAATATGGCACATATAACAAGGAATTACTATGGACCTTGCACATAAAAAATTCGACATCTGTACGAATTACTTTCTTAATTATATACAGAAATATCATGTTTATGTTAGCTATACCATCATGTAATATCTCAACAGTGTTTTCATTTAAAGACCACTTTGTTTTGTTTGTTGTATTGTTCCTTGATTTATAATTAAAAACACAGAACAATGCAACATTCAACACAAAATATGGCACATGTGACAAGGAATTACAATGGACCTTGCACATAAAAAATTCGACATCTGTACGGCATTACGATCTAAATTATTCCAGAAATATAGCGTTTATTTAAGCAATACCATCATATAATATATCAACAGTTGCTTTTATTTCAAACCCTCTTTGTTTTGTTTGTTGTATTGTTCCTTGATTTATAATTGAATACACAGAACAATGCAACATGCAACACAAAATATGGCACATATAACAAGGAATTACTATGGACCTTGCACATAAAAAATTCGACATCTGTACGAATTTACTTTCTTAATTATATACAGAAATATCATGTTTATGTTAGCTATACCATCATGTAATATCTCAACAGTTGTTTTCATTAAAAGACCACTTTGTTTTGTTTGTTGTATTGATCCTTGATTTATAATTAAATACACAGAACAATGCAACATTCAACACAAAATATGGCACATGTGACAAGGAATTACAATGGACCTTGCACATAAAAAATTCGACATCTGTACGGCATTACGATCTAAATTATTTCCAGAAATATAGCGTTTATTTAAGTTAAATCATCATGTAATATCTCAACAATTGCCTTCATTTAAAACCCACTTTGTTTTGTTTGTTGTATTTTTTCTTGATTTATACTTAAAAACACAGAACAATTGCAACATGCAACACAAAATATGGCACATATAACAAGAAATTACAATGGACCTTGCACATAAAAAATTCGACATCTGTACGGAATTACGATCTTAATTATATCCAGAAATATCGCGTTTATTATAGCAATACCATTATATAATATCTCAAAAGTTGCTTTTTTTCAAACCCACTTTGTTTTGTTTGTTGTATTGTTCCTTGATTAATAATTAAAACACAGAACAATGCAACATACAACACAAAATATGGCACAATATGACAAGGAATTACAATGGACCTTGCACATAAAAAATTCGACATCTGTACGGAATTACGATCTAAATTATTATCCAGAAATATCGCGTTTATGTAAGCAATACCATCTATGTAATATCTCAACAGTTGCTTTCATTTCAAACCCACCTTTGTTTTGTTTGTTGTATTGTTCCTTGATTTATAATTAAATACACAGAACAATGCAACATACAACACAAAATATGGCACAATGACAAGGAATTACAATGGACCTCGCACATAAAAAATTCGACATCTGTACGGAATTACGATCTTAATTATATCCAGAAATATCGCGTTTATTAAGCAAATACCATCATATAATATCTCAAACAGTTGCCTTCATTTAAAACCCACTTTGTTTTGTTTGTTGTATTTTTTCTTGATTTATACTTAAAAACACAGAACAATTGCAACATGCAACACAAAATATGGCACATATAACAAGAAATTACAATGGACCTTGCACATAAAAAATTCGACATCTGTACGGCATTACGATCTAAATTATATACAGAAATATCATGTTTATTTAAGCTATACCATCATGTAATATCTCAACAGTTGTTTTCATTAAAAGACCACTTTGTTTTGTTTGTTGTATTGTTCCTTGATTTATAATTAAATACACAGAACAATGCAACATTCAACACAAAATATGGCACATGTGACAAGGAATTACAATGGACCTTGCACATAAAAAATTCGACATCTGTACGACATTACGATCTAAATTATTTCCAGAAATATAGCGTTATTTAAGTTAAATCATCATGTAATATCTCAACAGTTGCCTTCATTTAAAACCCACTTTGTTTTGTTTGTTGTATTTTTTCTTGATTTATACTTAAAAACACAGAACAATTGCAACATGCAACACAAAATATGGCACATATAACAAGAAATTACAATGGACCTTGCACATAAAAAATTCGACATCTGTACGGCATTACGATCTAAATTATATACAGAAATATCATGTTTATTTAAGCTATACCATCATGTAATATCTCAACAGTTGTTTTCATTAAAAGACCACTTTGTTTTGTTTGTTGTATTGTTCCTTGATTTATACTTAAAAACACAAAACAATGCAACACACAACACAAAATATGGCACATATGACAAGTAATTACAATGGACCGTGCACATAAAAAATTCGACATCTGTTCGGCATTACGATCTAAATTATATACAGAAATATCATGTTTATTTAAGCTATACCATCATGTAATATCTCAACAGTTGTTTTCATTAAAAGACCACTTTGTTTTGTTTGTTGTATTGTTCCTTGATTTATAATTAAAAACACAAAACAATGCAACATACAACACAAAATATGGCACATATGACAAGGCATTACAATGGACCTTGCACATAAAAAATTCGACATCTGTACGAAATTACTCTCTTGATTATATACAGAAATATCGCGTTTATTTAAGCAATACCATCATATAATATATCAACAGTTGCTTTCATTTCAAACCCTCTTTGTTTTGTTTGTTGTATTGTTCCTTGATTTATAATTAAATACACAGAACAATGCAACATTCAACACAAAGTATGGCACATGTGACAAGGAATTACAATGGACCTTGCACATAAAAAATTCGACATCTGTACGGCATTACGATCTAAATTATTTCCAGAAATATAGCGTTATTTAAGCCATACCATCATGTAATATATCAACAGTTGTATTCATTGAAAGCCCAACATGTTTTGTTTGTTGTATTGTTCCTTGATCTATAATTAAAAACACAGAACAATGCAACATACAACACAAAATATGGTACATATGACAAGGCATTACAATAGACTTTGTACATAAAAAATTCGACATCGGTACGAAATTAATCTCTTAATTATATACAGAAATATCGCGTTTATTTAAGCCATACCATCATGTAATATATCAACAGTTGTATTCATTGAAAGCCCAACATGTTTTGTTTGTTGTATTGTTCCATGATTTATAATTAAGAACACAAAACAATGTAATATACAACACAAAATATGGCACATATGACAAGGCATTATACAATGGACCTTGCACATAAAAAATTCGACACCTGTACGAAATTACTCTCTTAATTATATACAGAAGTATCACGTTTATTTAAGCTATACCATCATGTAATATCTCAACAGTTGTTTTCATTAAAAGCCCACCATGTTTTGTTTGTTGTATTGTTCCTTGATCTATAATTGAAAACACAGAACAATGCAACATACAACACAAAATATGGCACATAAGACAAGGCATTATAGAATGGACCATGCACATAAAAAATTCGATATCTGTACGAAATTACTCTTTTAATTATATACAGAAATATCACGTTTATTTAAGCTATACCATCATGTAATATCTCAACAGTTGTTTTCATTAAAAGCCCACCATGTTTTGTTTGTTGTATTGTTCCTTGATCTATAATTAAAAACACAGAACAATGCAACATACAACACAAAATATGGCACATATGACAAGGCATCACAATGGACCTTGCACATAAAAAGTTCGACATCTGTACGGAATTACACTTCTAATTACATCCAGAAACAGTGCGTTTATTTAAGCTATACCATCATGTAATATCTCAACAGTTGCCTTCATATAAAACCCACTTTGTTTTGTTTGTTGTACTGTTCCTTGATCTATAATTAAAAACACTGAACAATGCAACATACAACACAAAATATGGCACATATGACAAGGCATTAAAATGGACCTTGCACATAAAAAATTCGACATCTGTACGGCATTACGATCTAAATTATATCCAGAAATATCGCGTTTATTTAAGTTAAACCATCATGTAATATCTCAACAGTTGCCTTCATTTAAAACCCACTTTGTTTTGTTTGTTGTATTGTTCCTTGATTTATACTTAAAAACACAGAAAAATGCAACGTGCAACACAAAATATGGCACATATAACAAGGAATTACTAGTAACCTTGCACATAAAAAATTCGACATCTGTACGGAATTACTTTCTTAATTATAAACAGAAATATCACTTTTATTTAAGCTATACCATCATGTAATATCTCAACAGTTGTTTTCATTAAAAGCCCATCTGTACGGAATTACGATCTTAATTATATCCAGAAGTATCGCGTTTATATAAGCAATACCATCATATAATATCTCAACAGTTGCCTTCATTTAAAACCCACTTTGTTTTGTTTGTTGTATTGTTCCTTGATTTATACTTAAAAACACAGAACAATGCAACATACAACACAAAATATGGCACATAAAACAAGGAATTACAATGGCCCTCGAACATAAAAAATTCGACATCTGTACGGAATTACGATCTTAATTATATCCAGAAATATCGCGTTTATGTAAGCAATACCATTATATAATATCTCAAAAGTTGCTTTTTTTCAAATCCACTTTGTTTTGTTTGTTGTATTGTTCCTTGATTTATATTTAAAAACACAGAACAATGCAACATACAACACAAAAAATGGCACATATGACAAGGAACTACAATGGACCTTGCACATAAAAAATTCGACATCTGTACGAAATTACTCTCTTAATTATATACAGAAATATCACGTTTAATTAAGCTATACCATCATGTAATATCTCAACAGTTGTTTTTATTAAAAGCCCACCATGTTTTGTTTGTTGTATTGTTCCTTGATTTATAATTAAAAACACAAAACAATGCAACATACAACACAAAATATGGCACATATTACAAGGCATTATACAATGGACCTTGCACATAAAAAATTCGACATCAGTACGGAATTACTCTCTTAATTATATACAGAAATATCACGTTTATTTAAGCTATACCATCATGTAATATCTCAACAGTTGTTTTCATTAAAAGCCCACCATGTTTTGTTTGTTGCATTGTTCCTTGATTTATAATTAAAAACACAAAACAATGCAACATACAACACAAAATATGGCACATATAACAAGGAATTACAATGGCCCTCGAACATAAAAAATTCGACATCTGTACGGAATTACGATCTTAATTATATCCAGAAATATCGCGTTTATTTAAGTTAAACCATCATGTAATATCTCAACAGTTGTTTTCATTAAAAGCCCACCATGTTTTGTTTGTTGTATTGTTCCTTGATCTATAATTAAAAACACAGAACAATGCAACATACACCACAAAATATGGCACATATGACAAGGCTTTACAATGGACCTTGCACATAAAAAATTCGACATCTGTACAGAATTACACTCTTAATTATATCCAAAAACAGTGCGTTTATTTAAGCTATACCATCATGTAATATCTCAACAGTTGTTTTTTTAAAAGCCCACCATGTTTTGTTTGTTGTATTGTTCCTTGATTTATAATTAAAAACACAAAACAATGCAACATACAACACAAAATATGGCACATATTACAAGGCATTATACAATGGACCTTGCACATAAAAAATTCGACATCAGTACGGAATTACGATCTTAATTATATCCAGAAATATCGCGTTTATGTAAGCAATACCATTATATAATATCTCAAAAGTTGCTTTTTTCAAAACCCACTTTGTTTTGTTTGTTGTATTGTTCCTTGATTAATAATTAAAAACACAGAACAATGCAACGTACAACACAAAATATGCCACAATGACAAGGAATTACAATGGACATTGCATATAAAAAAATCGTATCTGTACGGAATTAGGATCTTAATTATATCCAGAAATCTCGCGTTTATTTAAGTTAAACCATAATGTAAATCTCAACAGTTGTTTTCATTAAAAGCCCACCATGTTTTGTTGTTGTATTGTTCCTTGATCTATAATTAAAAACACAGAACAATGCAACCTACAACACCAAAATATGGCACATATGACAAGGAATTACAATGGACATTGCATATAAAAAAATCGTTATCTGTACGGAATTAGGATCTTAATTATATCCAGAAATCTCGCGTTTATTTAAGTTAAACCATAATGTAAAATCTCAACAGTTGTTTTCATTAAAAGCCCACCATGTTTTGTTTGTTGTATTGTTCCTTGATTATAATTAAAAACACAGAACAATGCAACCTACAACACCAAATATGGCACATATGACAAGGAATTACAATGGACATTGCATATAAAAAAATCGTTATCTGTACGGAATTAGGATCTTAATTATATCCAGAAATCTCGCGTTTATTTAGTTAAACCATCATGTAATATCTCAACAGTTGTTTTCATTAAAAGCCCACCATGTTTTGTTTGTTGTATTGTTCTTGATCTATAATTAAAAACACAGAAACAATGCAACATACACACCAAATATGGTACATATGACAAGGCATTATACAATGGACATTGCACATAAATAATTCGACATCTGTACGAAATTACTCTCTTAATTATATACAGAAATATCAGCGTTTATTTAAGCTATACCATCATGTAATATCTCAACAGTTGTTTTCATTAAAAGCCCACCATGTTTTGTTTGTTGTATTGTTCCTTGATTTATACTTAAAAACACAGAACAATGCAACATACAACACAAAATACTGGCACATATACAAGGAATTACAATGGACCTCGCACATAAAAAATTCGACATCTGTACGGAATTACGATCTTAATTATATCCAGAAATATCAGCGTTTATTTAAGCTATACCATCATGCAATATCTCAACAGTTGTTTTCATTAAAAGCCCACTTTGTTTTGTTTGTTGTATTGTTCCTTGATTTATAATTAAAAACACAGAACAATGCAACATACAACACAAAATATGGCACAAATGACAAGGAATTACAATGGACCTCGCACATAAAAAATTCGACATCTGTACGGTAATTACGATCTTAATTATATCCAGAAATATCGCGTTTATTTAAGCTATACCATCATGTAATATCTCAACAGTTGCTTCATTTAAAACCCACTTATGTTTTGTTTGTTGTATTGTTCCTTGATTTATAATTAAAACACAGAACAATGCAACATACAACACAAAATATGGCCCATATGACAAGGCATTATACAATGGACCTTGCACATAAAAAATTCGACATCTGTACGAAATTACTCTCTTAATTATATACAGAAATATCCGTTTATTTAAGCTATACCATCATGTAATATCTCACAGTTGCTTTCATTAAAAGCCCACCATGTTTTGTTTGTTGTATTGTTCCTTGATTTATAATTAAAAACACAAAACAATGCAACATACAACACAAAATATGGCACATATGACAAGGCATTATACAATGGACCTTGCACATAAAAAATTCGACATCTGTACGAAATTACTCTCTTAATTATATACAGAAATATCACGTTTAATTAAGCTATACCATCATGTAATATCTCAACAGTTGCTTTCATTAAAACCCACTTGTTTTGTTTGTTGTATTGTTCCTTATTTATAATTAAAAACACAGAACATGCAACATACAACACAAAATATGGCACAATATAACAAGGAATTACAATGGACCTCGCCATAAACAATTCGACATCTGTACGGAATTACGATCTTAATTATATCCAGAAATATCGCGTTTATATAAGCAATACCATCATATAATATCTCAAAAGTTGCTTTTTTTCAAAACCCACTTGTTTTGTTTGTTGTATTGTTCCTTGATTAATAATTAAAAACACAGAACAATGCAACATACAACACAAAATATGGCACAAATGACAAGGGAAGTACAATGGACCTCGCACATAAAAATTCGACATCTGTACGGAATTACGATCTTAATTATATCCAGAAATATCGCGTTTATGTAAGCATACCATTATATAATATCTCAAAGTTGCTTTTTTTCAAATCCACTTTGTTTTGTTTGTTGTATTGTTCCTTGATTTATATTTAAAAACACAGAACAATGCAACATACAACACAAAATATTGCTACATATGACAAGGCATTATACAATGGACATTGCACATAAATAATTCGACATCTGTACGAAATTACTCTCTTAATTATATACAGAAATATCACGTTTATTTAAGCTATACCATCATGTAATATCTCAACAGTTGCTTTTCATTAAAAGCCCACCATGTTTTGTTTGTTGTATTGTTCCTTGATTTATACTTAAAAACACAGAACAATGCAACATACAACACAAAATACTGGCACATATAACAAGGAATTACAATGGCCCTGCACATAAAAAATTCGACATCTGTACGGAATTACGATCTTAATTATATACAGAAATATCACGTTTATTTAAGCTATACCATCATGCAATATCTCAACAGTTGTTTTCATTAAAAGCCCACTTTGTTTTGTTTGTTGTATTGTTCCTTGATTTATAATTAAAAACACAGAACAATGCAACATACAACACAAAATATGGCGCAAATGACAAGGAATTACAATGGACCTCGCACATAAAAATTCGACATCTGTACGGTATTACGATCTTAATTATATCCAGAAATATCGCGTTTATATAAGCAATACCATCATATAATATCTCAACAGTTGCCTTCATTTAAAACCCACTTTGTTTTGTTTGTCGTATTGTTCCTTGATTTATACTTAAAAACACAGAACAATGCAACATACAACACAAAATATGGCCCATATGACAAGGCATTACAATGGCCCTTGCACATAAAAAATTCGACATCTGTACGAATTACTCTCTTAATTATATACAGTAATATCGCGTTTATTTAAGCTACACCAATAATGTAATATCTCAACAGTGCTTTTTCATAAAGCCACCATTGTTTTGTTTGTTGCATTGTGCCTTGATTTATAATTAAAAACACAAAACAATGCAACATACAACACAAAATATGGCACATATTACAAGGCACTATACAATGGACATTGCACATAAAAATTCGACATCTGTACGTAATTACACTCTTAATTATATACAGAAATATCCGTTTATTTAAGCTATACCATCATGTAATATCTCAACAGTTGCCTTTATTTAAAACCCACTTTGTTTTGTTTGTTGTATTGTCCCTTGATTTATAATTAAAAACACAGAACAATGCAACATACAACACAAAATATGGCACAAATGACAAGGAATTACAATGGACCTTGCACATAAAAAATTCGACATCTGTACGGAATTACGATCTTAATTATATCCAGAAATATCGCGTTTATTTAAGCTATAACCATCATGTAATATCTCAACAGTTGCTTTCATTTAAAACCCACTTTGTTTTGTTTGTTGTATTGTTCCTTGATTATACTTAAAAACACAGAACAATGCAACATACAACACAAAATATGGCACATATGACAAGGCATTACAATGGACCTTGCACATAAAAATTCGACATCTGTACGAAATTACTCTCTTAATTATATCCAGAAATATCACGTTTAATTAAGCTAATACCATCTATGTAATATCTCAAAAGTTGCTTTCATTTCAAATCCACTTTGTTTTGTTTGTTGTATTGTTCCTTGATTTATATTAAAAACACAGAACAATGCAACATACAACACAAAATATGGCACATATGACAAGGCATTACAATGGACCTCGCCACATAAAAAATTCGACATCATGTACGGAATTACTATCTTAATTATATCCAGAAATATCACGTTTATATAAGCTATACCATCATATAATATCTCAACAGTTGCCTTCATTTAAAACCCCACTTTGTTTTGTTTGTTGTATTGTTCCTTGATTTATACTTAAAAACACAGAACAATGCAACATACAACACAAAATATGGCACAATATACAAGGAATTACAATGGCCCTCGAACATAAAAAATTCGACATCTGTACGGAATTACGATCTTAATTATATCCAGCAAATATCGCGTTTATTAAGCAATACCTATTATTAATATCTCAACAGTTGCTTTTCATTTCAAATCCACTTTGTTTTGTTTGTTGTATTGTTTCTTGATTTATATATTAAAACACAGAACCAATGCAACATACAACACAAAATATGGCACATATGACAAGGCATTACAATGGACCTTGCACATAAAAAGTTCGACATCTGTACGAAATTACTCTTTAATTATATACAGAAGTATCGCGTTATTTAAACTATACGCATCATGTAATATCTCAACAGTTTGCTTCATTAACACCCACCTATGTTTTGTTTGTTGTATGTCATTGATCTATAATTAAAAACACAAAAACAATGCAACATACACACAAAATAGGCACATATGACAAGCATTACAATGGAACTTGCACATAAAAAATTCGACAATCTGTACAGAATTACTCTCTAATTATATACAGAATATCGCGTTTAATTTAAGCTATACCATCATGTAATATCTCAACAGTTGCTTTTCATTAAAAGCCCCATCTTTTTTGTTTGTTGTATTGTTCCTTGATCTATAATTAAAAACACAAAACAATGCAACATACAACACAAAATATGGCACATATGACAAGGCATATACAATGGACCTTGCACATAAAAATTCGACATCTGTACGAAATTACTCTCTTAATTATATACAGAAATATCACGTTTAATTAAGCTATACCATCATGTAATATCTCAACAGTTGTTTTCATTAAAAGGCCAACCATGTTTTGTTTGTTGTATTGTTCTTGATTTATAATTAAAAACACAGAACAATGCAACATACAACACAAAATATGGCACATATGACAAGGCATATACAATGGACCTTGCACATAAAAAGTTCGACATCTGTACAGAATTACACTCTTAATTATATCCGGAACATTGCGTTTATTTAAGCTATACCATCATGTAATATCTCAACAGTTGCTTTCATTAAAAGCCCACCATGTTTTGTTTGTTGTATTGTTCCTTGATCTATAATTAAAAACACAAACAATGCAACATACAACACAAAATATGGCACATATGACTAGGCATTACAATGGACCTTGCACATAAAAAGTTCGACATCTGTACGAAATTACTCTCTTAATTATATACAGGAAATATCGCGTTTATTTAAGCTATACCATCATGTAATATCTCAACATTGTTTCATTTAAAAGCCACCATGTTTTGTTTGTTGTATTGTTTCTTGATTTATAATTAAAAACACAGAAACAATGCAACATACAACACAAAATATGGCACATATGACAAGGCATTACAATGGACCTTGCACATAAAAAATTCGACATCTGTACGAAATTACTCTCTTAATTATATACAGAAATATCGCGTTTTATTTAAGCTATACCATCATGTAATATCTCAACAGTTGCTTTCATTAAAAGCCCACCATGTTTTGTTTGTTGTATTGTTCCTTGATCTATAATTAAAACTACAAAACAATGCAACATACAACACAAATATGGCACATATGACAAGGCATTACAATGGACCTTGCACATAAAAAATTCGACATCTGTACGAAATTACTCTCTTAATTATATCCAGAAATATCGCGTTTATTTAAGCTGTACCATCATGTAATATCTCAACAGTTGCTTTCATTTCAAACCCTCTTTGTTTTGTTTGTTGTATTGTTTCTTGATTTATAATTAAAAACACAGAATAATGCAACATACAACACAAAATATGGCACATATGACAAGGCATTATACAATGGACCTTGCACATAAAAAATTCGACATCTGTACGAAATTACTCTCTTAATTATATACAGAAATATCACGTTTATTTAAGCTATACCATCATGTAATATCTCTACAGTTGATTTCATTAAAAGCCCACCATGTTTTGTTTGTTGTACTGTTTCTTGATTTATAATTGAAAATACAGAACAATGCAACATACAACACAAATGATGGCACATATGACAAGACATTACAATGGACCTTGCATAAAAAAATTCGACATCTGTACGGAATTACTCTCTTAATTATATCCAGAAACATTGCGTTTATTTAAGCTATACCATCATGTAATATCTCAACAGTTGTTTTCATTAAAAGACAACCATGTTTTGTTTGTTGTATGGTTCCTTGTCTTATAATTAAAAACTCAAAACAATGCAACATACAACACAATATATGGCACATATGACAAGGCATTATACAATGGACCTTGCACATAAAAATTCGACATCTGTACGAAATTACACTCTTAATTATATACAGAAATATCACGTTTATTTAAGCTATACCATCATGTAATATCTCAACAGTTGCCTTTATTTAAAACCCACTTTGTTTTGTTTGCTGTATTGTTCCTTGATTTATAATTAAAAACACAGAACAATGCAACATACAACACAAAATATGGCATAAATGACAAGGAATTACAATGGACCTTGCACATAAAAAATTCGACATCTGTAAGGCATTACGATCTAAATTATATCCAGAAATATCGCGTTTATTTAAGTTAAACCATCATGTAATATCTCAACAGTTGCCTTCATTTAAAACCCACTTTGTTTTGTTTGTTGTATTGTTCCTTGATTTATACTTAAAAACACAAAACAATGCAACATACAACACAAATATGGCACATATGACAAGGCATTATACAATGGAACTTGCACATAAAAAATTCGACATCTGTACGAAATTACTCTCTTAATTATATACAGAAATATCACGTTTAATTAAGCTATACATCATGTATTATCTCAACAGTTGTTTTCATTAAAAGCCCACTTTGTTTTGTTTGTTGTATTGTTTCTTGATTTATAATTAAAAACACAGAACAATGCAACATACAACACAAAATATGGTACATATGACAAGGAATTACAATGGACCTCACACATAAAAATTCGAAATCTGTACGGAATTATTTTCTTAATTATATCCAGAAATATCGCGTTTATTTAGGCTGTACCATCATGTAAGGTCTCAACAGTTGCTTTCATTTAAAACCCACCATATTTTGTTTGTTGTATTGTTCCCTGATTTATAATTAAAAACACAAAACAATGCAATATACAACACAAAATATGGCACATATGACAAGGCATTATACAATGGACCTTGCACATAAAAAATTCGACATCTGTACGAAATTACTCTCTTAATTATATCCAGAAATATCGCGTTTATTTAAGCTGTACCATCATGTAATATCTCAACAGTTGCTTTCATTTTAAACCTTCTTTGTTTTGTTTGTTGTATTGTTTCTTGATTTATAATTAAAAACACAGAACAATGCAACATACAGCACAAAATATGGCACATATGACAAGGCATTATACAATGGACCTTGCACATAAAAAATTCGACATTTGTACGAAATTACTCTCTTAATTATATACAGAAGTATCGCGTTTATTTAAACTATACCATCATGTAATATCTCAACAGTTGCTTTCATTAACAGCCCACCATGTTTTGTTTGTTGTATTGATCCTTGATCTATAATTAAAAACACAAAACAATGCAACATACAACACAAAATATGGCACATATGACAAGGCATTATACAATGGAACTTGCACATAAAAAATTCGACATCTGTACGAAATTACTCTCATAATTATATACAGAAATATCACGTTTAATTAAGCTATACCATCATGTATTATCTCAACAGTTGTTTTCATTAAAAGCCCACTTTGTTTTGTTTGTTGTATTGTTTCTTGATTTATAATTAAAAACACAGAACAATGCAACATACAACACAAAATATGGCACATATGACAAGGCATTATACAATGGACCTTGCACATAAAAAATTCGACATCTGTACGAAATTACTCTCTTAATTATATACAGAAATATCACGTTTATTTAAGCTATACCATCATGTAATATCTCAACAGTTGATTTCATTAAAAGCCCACCATGTTTTGTTTGTTGTACTGTTTCTTGATTTATAATTAAAAATACAGAACAATGCAACATACAACACAAATGATGGCACATATGACAAGACATTACAATGGAGCTTGCACATAAAAATTCGACATCTGTACGGAATATACATCTGTACTTATATGTGCCATATTTTGTGTTGTATGTTGCATTGTTTTGTGTTTTTAATTATAGATCAAAGAACAATACAACAAACAAAACATGGTGGGCTTTTAATGAAAACAACTGTTGAGATATTACATGATGGTTTAACTTAAATAAACGCGAGATTTCTGGATATAATTAAGATCCTAATTCCGTACAGATAACGATTTTTTTATATGCAATGTCCATTGTAATTCCTTGTCATATGTGCCATATTTGGTGATGTAGGTTGCATTGTTCTGTGTTTTTAATTATTAATCAAGGAATAATACAACAAACAAAACATTGTGGGCTTTTAATGAAAACAACTGTTGAGATATTACATGATGGTTTAACTTAAATAAACGCGAGATTTCTGGATATAATTAAGATCCTAATTCCGTACAGATAACGATTTTTTTATATGCAATGTCCATTGTAATTCCTTGTCATATGTGCCATATTTGGTGTTGTAGGTTGCATTGTTCTGTGTTTTTAATTATTAATCAAGGAACAATACAACAAACAAAACATAGTGGGCTTTTAATGAAAACAACTGTTGAGATATTGCATGATGGTATAGCTTAAATAAACGTGATATTTCTGTATATAATTAAGAGAGTAATTCCGTACTGATGTCGAATTTTTTATGTTCGAGGGCCATTGTAATTCCTTGTTATATGTGCCATATTTTGTGTTGTATGTTGCATTGTTCTGCGTTTTTAAGTATAAATCAAGGACCAATACAACAAACAAAACAAAGTGGATTTTAAATGAAGGCAACTGTTGAGATATTACAAGATGGTATAGCTTAAATAAACGTGATATTACTGTATATAATTAAGAGAGTAATTCCGTACTGATGTCGAATTTTTTATGTGTAAGGTCCATTGTAATTCCTTGTCATTTGCGCCATATTTTGTGTTGTATGTTGCATTGTTCTGTGTTTTTAATTATAGATCAAGGAACAATGCAACAAACAAAACATGGTGGGCTTTTAATGAAAACAACTGTTGAGATATTGCATGATGGTATAGCTTAAATAAACGTGATATTTCTGTATATAATTAAGAGAGTAATTCCGTACTGATGTCGAATTTTTTATGTGCAAGGTCCATTGTAATGCCTTGTCATATGTGCCATATTTTGTGTTGTATGTTGCATTGTTCTGTGTTTTTAAGTATAAATCAAGGAGCAATACAACAAACAAAACATTGTGGGTTTTAAATGAAGGCAACTGTTGAGATATTACATGATGGTTTAACTTAAATAAACGCGATATTTCTGGATATAATTAAGATCGTAATTCCGTACAGATGTCGAATTTTTTATGTTCGTGGGCCATTGTAATTCCTTGTTATATGTGCCATATTTTGTGTTGTATGTTGCATTGTTTTGTGTTTTTAAGTATAAATCAAGGAACAATACAACAAACAAAACAAAGTGGTCTTTTAATGAAAACAACTGTTGAGATATTACATGATGGTATAGCTTAAATAAACATGATATTTCTGTATATAATTTAGATCGTAATGCCGTACAGATGTCGAATTTTTTATGTGCAAGGTCCATTGTAATTCCTTGTCATATGTGCCATATTTTGTGTTGTATGTTGCATTGTTCTGTGTATTTAATTATAAATCAGGGGACAATACAACAAACAAAACAAAGAGGGTTTGAAATGAAAGCAACTGTTGATATATTATATGATGGTATTGCTTAAATAAACGCGATATTTCTGGATATAATTAAGAAAATAATTCCGTACAGATGTCGAATTTATTATGTGTGAGGTCCATTGTAATTCCTTGTCATATGTATCATATTGTGTTGAATGTTGCATTGTTCTGTGTATTTAATTATAAATCAAGGAACAGTACATCAAACAAAACATGGTGGGCTTTTAATGAAATCAACTGTTGAGATATTACATGATGGTATAGCTTAAATAAACGTGATATTTCTGTATATAATTAAGAGAGTAATTTCGTACAGATGTCGAATTTTTTATGTGCAAGGTCCATTGTATAATGCCTTGTCATATGTGCCATATTTTGTGTTGTAATTTAATGAAAACAATTGTTGAGATATTACATGATGGTATAGCTTAAATAAACGTGATATTTCTGTATATAATTTTAATACTTTAAAAACACAGAACAATGCAACATACAACACAAAATATTGCACATATGACAAGGCGTTATACAATGGACCTTGCACATAGAAAATTCGACATCTGTACGAAATTACTCTCTTAATTATATACAGAAGTATCGCGTTTATTTAAACTATACCATCATGTAATATCTCAACAGTTGCTTTCATTAACAGCCCACAATGTTTTGTTTGTTGTATTGTTCCTTGATCTATAATTAAAAACACAAAACAATGCAACATACAACACAAAATATGGCACATATGACAAGGCATTATACAATGGAACTTGCACATAAAAAATTCGACATCTGTACGGAATTACACTCTTAATTATATCCGGAAACAGTGCGTTTATTTAAGCTATACCATCATGTAATATCTCAACAGTTGCCTTCATTTAAAACCCACTTTGTTTTGTTTGTTGTATTGTTTTTGATTTATAATTAAAAACACAGAACAATGCTACATACAACACAAAATATGGCACATATGACAAGGCATTATACAATGAACCTTGCACATAAAAAATTCGACATCTGTACGAAATTACTCTCTTAATTATATACAGAAATATCACGTTTATTTAAGCTATACCATCATGTAATATCTCAACAGTTGATTTCATTAAAAGCCCACCATGTTTTGTTTGTTGTACTGTTTCTTGATTTATAATTAAAAATACAGAACAATGCAACATACACCACAAAAGATGGCACATATGACAAGACATTACAATGGACCTTGCACATAAAAAATTCGACATCTGTACGGAATTACTCTCTTAATTATATCCAGAAACATTGCGTTTAAGCTATACCATCATGTAATATCTCAACAGTTGCTTTCATTTCACACCCACTTTGTTTTGTTTGTTGTATTGTTCCTTGATCTATAATTGAAATTACTCTATTAATTATATACAGAAATATCACGTTTATTTAAGCTATACCATCATGTAATATCTCAACAATTGTTTTCATTAAATGCCCACCATGTTTTGTTATTTGTATTTTCCTTGATTTATAAGTAAAAACACAGAACAATGCAACATACACCACAAAAGATGGCACATATGACAAGACATTACAATGGACCTTGCACTTAAAAAATTCGACATCTGTACGGAATTACTATCTTAATTATATCCAGAAACATTGCGTTTATTTAAGCTATACCATCATGTAATATCTCAACAGTTGTTTTCATTAAAAGACAACCATGTTTTGTTTGTTGTATTGTTCCTTGACTTATAATTAAAAACACAAAACAATGCAACATACAACACAATATATGGCACATATGACAAGGCATTACAATGGACCTTGCACATAAAAAATTCGACATCTGTACGAAATTACTCTCTTAATTATAGACAGAAATATCATGTTTATTTAAGCTATACCATCATGTAATATCTCAACAGCTGCTTTCATTTCAAACCTTCTTTGTTTTGTTTGTTGTATTGTTTCTTGATTTATAATTAAAAACACAGAACAATGCAACATACAACACAAAATATGGCACATATGACAAGGCATTATACAATGGACCTTGCACATAAAAAATTCGACATTTATACGAAATTACTCTCTTAATTATATACAGAAATATCGCATTTAATTAAACTATACCATCATGTAATATCTCAACAGTTGCTTTCATTAACAGCCCACAATGTTTTTTTTGGTTGTATTGTTTCTTGATTTATAATTAAAAATACAGAACTATGCAACATACAACAAATAAATATGGCACATATAACAAGGCATTACAATGGACCTTGCACATAAAAAATTCGACATCTGTACAGAATTACACTCTTAATTATATCCGGAAACAGTGCGTTTATTTAAGCTATACCATCATGTAATATCTCAACTGTTGCCTTCATTTAAAACCCACTTTGTTTTGTTTGTTGTATTGTTTCTTGATTTATATTTAAAAACACAGAACAATGCAACATACAACACAAAAAATGGCACATATGACAAGGAACTACAATGGACCTTGCACATAAAAAATTCGACATCTGTACGAAATTACTCTCTTAATTATATACAGAAATATCGCGTTTATTTAAGCTGTACCATCATGTAATATCTCAACAGTTGCTTTCATTTCAAACCTTCTTTGTTTTGTTTGTTGTATTGTTTCTTGATTTATAATTAAAAATACAGAACAATGCAACATACACCACAAAAGATGGCACATATGACAAGACATTACAATGGACCTTGCACATAAAAAATTCGACATCTGTACGGAATTACTCTCTTAATTATATCCAGAAACATTGCGTTTAAGCTATACCATCATGTAATATCTCAACAGTTGCTTTCATTTCACACCCACTTTGTTTTGTTTGTTGTATTGTTCCTTGATCTATAATTGAAATTACTCTATTAATTATATACAGAAATATCACGTTTATTTAAGCTATACCATCATGTAATATCTCAACAATTGTATTCATTAAATGCCCACCATGTTTTGTTATTTGTATTTTCCTTGATTTATAAGTAAAAACACAGAACAATGCAACATACACCACAAAAGATGGCACATATGACAAGACATTACAATGGACCTTGCACATAAAAAATTCTACATCTGTACGGAATTACTCTCTTAATTATATCCAGAAACATTGCGTTTATTTAAGCTATACCATCATGTAATATCTCAACAGTTGTTTTCATTAAAAGGCAACCTTGTTTTGTTTGTTGTATTGTTCCTTGACTTATAATTAAAAACGCAAAACAATGCAACATACAACACAATATATGGCACATATGACAAGGCATTACAATGGACCTTGCACATAAAAAGTTCGACATCTGTACAGAATTACTCTCTTAATTATAGACGGAAACAGTGCGTTTATTTAAGCTATACCATCATGTAATATCTCAACAAGTTGCTTTCATTTCAAACCTTCTTTGTTTTGGTTTGTTGTATTGTTCTTGATTTATAATTAAAAACACAGAACAATGCAACATACAACACAAATATGGCACATATGACAAGGCATTACAATGGACCTTGCACATAAAAAGTTCGACATCTGTACAGAATTACACTCTTAATTATATCCGGAAACTAGTGCGTTATTTAAGCTATACCATCATGTAATATCTCAACAGTTGCTTTCATTTCACAACCTTACTTTGTTTTGTGTTTTTGTATTGTTTCTTGCTTTATAATTATAAAACACAGAACCCCCATGCAACATACAGCACAAATATGGCACATCTGACAAGGCATTCTACAATGGATCCTTGGCACATAAAAAATTTCGACATCTGTTACGAAATACTCTCTTAATTATAATCAGAAGTATCGCGTTTATTTCAACCTATACCATCATGTAATTCTCAACAGTTGCTTTCACTTTAACAGCCCACTCATTGTTCTTGTTTGTTGTATTGATTTCCTGATCTATAATTATAAAACACATAAACAATGCCAACATTACAGCACCAAATATTGGCACCTATGACAAGGCATTTATACAATGGACCTTCACAGTAAAAAATTCGACACTTGTACGAACTTACGTCTAATAATTATATACCGAAGCTATCGCGTTTAATTTAAGGCTCATCCATCACTGTAATTATCTCAACAGTTGCTTTGCATTAACAGCCCACCTATTGTTTTGTTTGTTGTATTGTTCTTGATTTATAATTAAAAACACAGAAACAATGCAACATACAACACAAAATATGGCACATATGACAAGGCATTATACAATGGACCTTGCACATAAAAAATTCGACATCTGTACGAATTACACTCTTAATTATATCCGGAAATATGCGTTTATTTAAGCTATACCATCATGTAATATCTCAACAGTTGCTTTCATTTAAAAGCCACCATTGTTTTGTTTGTTGTATTGTTCCTTGATTATAATTAAAAACACAGAACAATGCAACATACAACACAAAATATGGCACATATGACAAGGCATTATACAATGGACCTTGCACATAAAAATTCGACATTTGTACGAAATTACTCTCTTAATTATATACAGAAATATCACGTTTAATTAAGCTATACCATCATGTAATATCTCAACAGTTGTTTTCATTAAAAGGCAACCATGTTTTGTTTGTTGTATTGTTTCCTGACTTATAATTAAAAACCAGACAAATGCAACATACAACACAAATATGGCACATATGACAAGGCATTACAATGGACCTTGCACATAAAAAGTTCGACATCTGTACAGAATTAACACTCTTAATTATATCTGGAACATGTGCGTTTATTTAAGCTATACCATCATGTAATATCTCAACAGTTGTTTTCATTAAAAGACAACCCTGTTTTGTTTGTTGTATTGTTCCTTGATCTATAATTAAAAACACAAAACAATGCAACATACAACACAAAATATGGCACATATGACAAGGCATTACAATGGACCTTGCACATAAAAATTCGACATTTGTACGAAATTACTCTCTTAATTATATACAGAAAATATCACGTTTATTAAGCTATTACCATCATGTAATATCTCAACAGTTGTTTTCATTAAAAGACAACCATGTTTTGTTTGTTGTATTGTTCCTTGACTTATAATTAAAACGCAAAACAATGCAACCATACAACACAAATATATGGCACATATGACAAGGCATTACAATGGACCTTGCACATAAAAAGTTCGACATCTGTACAGAATTACTCTCTTAATTATATCCTGGAAATCAGTGCGTTTATGTAAGCTAATACTATCATGTAATATCTCAACAATTGCTTTCATTTCAAATCCTTCTTTGTTTTGTTTGTTGTATTGTTCTTGATTTACAATTAAAAACACAGAACAATGCAACATACAACACAAATATGGCACATATGACAAGGCATATACAATGGACCTTGCACATAAAAAGTTCGACATTCTGTACAGAATTACTCTCTTAATTATATACCGAAACATATGCGTTTATTTAAGCTATACCATCATGTAATATCTCAACAGTTGTTTTCATTAAAAGACAACCATGTTTTGTTTGTTGTATTGTTCCTTGATCTATAATTAAAAACAGCAAAACAATGCAACATACAACACAAAATATGGCACATATGACTAGGCATTACAATGGACCTTGCACATAAAAAGTTCGACATCTGTACAGAATTACACTCTTAATTATATACAGAAATATCACGTTTATTTAAGCTATACCATCATGCAATATCTCAACAGTTGTTTTCATTAAAAGCCCACCATGTTTTGTTTGTTTATTGTTCCTTGATCTATAATTAAAAACACAAAACAATGCAACATACAACACAAAATATGGCCACATATGACAAGGCATTATACAATGGACCTTGCACATAAAAATTCGACATTTGTACGAAATTACTCTCTTAATTATATACAGAAATATCACGTTTAATTAAGCTATACCATCATGTAATATCTCAACAGTTGTTTTCATTAAAAGGCAACCATGTTTTGTTTGTTGTATTGTTCCTTGACTTATAATTAAAACGCAAAACATGCAACATACAACACAATATATGGCCACATATGACAAGGCATTACAATGGACTTGCACATAAAAAGTTCGACATCTGTACAGAATTACCCTCTTAATTATATCTGGAAACAGTGCGTTTATTTAAGCTATACTCTCATTGTAATATCCTCAACAATTGCTTTCATTTCAAACCTTCTTTGTTGTTTTGTTGTATTGTTTCTGATTTACAATTAAAAACACAGAACAATGCAACATACAACACAAAATATGGCACATATGACAAGGCATTACAATGGACCTTGCACATAAAAAGTTCGACATCTGTACAGAATTACACTCTTAATATATCCGGAAACATTGCGTTTATTTAAGCTATACCATCATGTAATATCTCAACAGTTGCTTTTTCATTAAAAGACAACCCATGTTTTGTTTGTGTATTGTTCCTTGATCTATAATTAAAAACACAAAACAATGCAACATACAACACAAAATATGGCACATATGACTAGGCATTACAATGGACCTGCACATAAAAAGTTCGACATCTGTACGAAATACTCTCTTAATATAGACAGAATATCATGTTTATTTAAGCTCTACCATCATGTAATATCTCAACAGTTGCTTTCATTTCAAACCTTCTTTGTTTTGTTTGTGTATTGTTTCTTGATTTATAATTATAAAACACAGAACAATGCAACATACAGCACAAAATATGGCACATATGACAAGGACATTATACAATGGACCTTGCACATAAAAATTCGACATTTGTACGAAATTACTCCTCTTAATTATATACAGAAGTATCGCGTTTATTTAAACTATACCATCATGTAATATCTCAACAGTTGCTTTCATTAACAGCCCACCATGTTTTGTTGGTTGTATTGATCCTTGATCTATAATTATAAACACAAAACAATGCAACATACAACACAAAATATGGCACATATGACAAGGCATTATACAATGGAACTTGCACATAAAAAATTCAACATCTGTACGAAATTACTCTCTAATTATATACAGAAATATCACTGTTTAATTAAGCTATACCATCATGTATTATCTCAACAGTTGTTTTCGATTAAAAGCCACTTTGTTTTGTTTGTTGTATTGCTTCTTGATTTATAATTAAAAACACAGAACAATGCAACATACAACACAAAATATGGCACATATGACAGGCATTACAATGGACCTTGCACATAAAAATTCGACATCTGTACGAAATTACTCTCTTAATTATATACAGAAATATCACGTTTATTTAAGCTATACCATCATGTAATATCTCAACAGTTGATTTCATTTCAAAGCCCACTCATGTTTTGTTTGTTGTACTGTTTCTTGATTTATAATTAAAAACACAGAACAATGCAACATACAGCACAAAATATGGCACATATGACAAGGCATTATACAATGGACCTTGCACATAAAAATTCGACATTTGTACGAAATTACTCTCTTAATTATATACAGACAGTATCGCGTTATTTAAACTATACCATCATGTAATATCTCAACAGTTGCTTTCATTAACAGCCCACCATGTTTTGTTTGTTGTATTGATCCTTGATCTATAATTAAAAACACAAAACAATGCAACATACAACACAAAATATGGCACATATGACAAGGCATTATACAATGGAACTTGCACATAAAAAATTCGACATCTGTACGAAATTACTCTCATAATTATATACAGAAATATCACGTTTAATTAAGCTATACCATCATGTATTATCTCAACAGTTGTTTGCATTAAAAGCCCACTTTGTTTTGTTTGTTGTATTGTTCTTGATTTATAATTAAAAACACAGAACAATGCAACATACAACACAAAATATGGCACATATGACAAGGCATTATACAATGGACCTTGCACATAAAAAATTCGACATCTGTACGAAATTACTCTCTTAATTATATACAGAAATATCACGTTTATTTAAGCTATACCATCATGTAATATCTCAACAGTTGATTTCATTAAAAGCCCACCCATGTTTTGTTTGTTGTACTGTTTCTTGATTTATAATTAAAAATACAGAACAATGCAACATACAACACAAATGATGGCACATATGACAAGACATTACAATGGACCTTGCACATAAAAAATTCGACATCCTGTACGGAATTACTCTCTTAATTATATCCAGAAACATTGCGTTTATTTAAGCTATACAATCATGTAATATCTCAACAGTTGTTTTCATTTACAAGACAACCATGTTTTGTTGTTGTAGTATTCCTTGTCTTAAAATTAAAACTCAAACAATGACAAGGCATTATACAATGGACCTTGCACATAAAAAGTTCGATATTTGTACGAAATTACTCTCTTAATTATCTACAGAAATATCACGTTTAATTAAGCTATACCATCATGTATTATCTCACAGTTGTTTTCATTAAAAGCCCACTTTGTTTTGTTTGTTGTATTGTTCTTGATTTTATAATTAAAAACACAGAACAATGCAACATACAACACAAAATATGGTACATATGACAAGGAATTACAATGGACCTCACACATAAAAAATTCGAAATCTGTACGGAATTATTTTCTTAATATATCCAGAATATCGCGTTTATTTAGGCTGTACCATCATGTAAGGTCTCAACAGTTGCTTTCATTTAAAACCCCACCATATTGTTGTCTTGTTGTATTGTTCCTGATTTATAATTAAAAACACAAAACAATGCAATATACAACACAAACATATGGCAATATGACAAGGCATTATACATAGGACCTTGCACATAAAAAATTCGACATCTGTACGAAATTACTCTCTTAATTATATCCAGAACTATCGCGTTTATTAAGCTGTACCCTCATGTATATCTCAAACGTTGTCTTTCATTTCAACCATTCTTTGTTTTGTTTGTTGTATTGTTTCTGATTTATCCTTAACAACACAGAACAATGCAACATACAACACAAAAAATGGCACATATGACAAGGCATTATACAATGGACCTTGCACATAAAAAATTCGACATTTGTACGAAATTACTCTCTTAATTATATACAGAAATATCACGTTTAATTAAGCTATACCATCATGTAATATCTCAACAGTTGTTTTCATTAAAAGGCAACCATGTTTTGTTT
>JANSJX010000756.1:0-17190 GCA_026168455.1 Theocolax elegans | reverse complement strand
TCGTTACCAACATTAAAAACACAGCGTAGAGTACAACATTATATTATTATTTTCATTCAAGAAATATTATACCGTATTTAAACGAATCTTTACATTATAACACATTTTTTTGGTAACTTACGGATAATGAATCAAAATCACTTTCGTTGCTTATCTCCGAGTTCGATTTTGTGTAGATTTTGAATACATAGAAAAATCTGTTCGTCGTCTTTTACGCATTTTATTTGACATTTGACATGTTTAATATTCTCGAAGTTGCGTCATTATAACACATTTTTTTGGTAACTTACGGATAATGAATCAAAATCACTTTCGTTGCTTATCTCCGAGTTCGATTTTGTGTAGATTATAAAGCGTAATGCGAAAAGTAAGAGAAGCGGCGCCTTGGTTTATTAATAAAATAACTATGTGTGAATTTCAGATAAAAATGTCATTGCGTTTTCGAGCAAAGTCTGACCAGAAATATAAATGCTATCCACGTCGTTGAGAATAGTATTATATTAACATGGTGGTACGTCCGAGACATCGAAGCTACGCGCGAACGTACCACGATGTCAACGCGTGCGAGTGTCCACGCTATTTATGATAATTAATAATAAAAATATAAAGCTGAATGCGATAAAGTAAGAGAATAGGCGCCTTAGTTTATTAATAAACTACCTATGTGTTGAATGTCAGATAAAAATATCATTGCTTTGTTTCGAGAAAAGTCTGACCAAAAATATAAATGCTATCCACGTCGTTGAGAATATAGGACTATACTTACACATGGTGGTACGTCCGAGACGTCGAAGCTGCGCGCGAACGTACCACGATGTCAACGCCTAGTGCGTCCCATTCGCATTATTTGATAATTTATTAATAAAAAAACCTATATGCACAAAAATAAGAGAAGAGGCGCCTCTATTTATTATAACCAAACTATGTTCTGAGTTATAATTAAAAATCTTATTGCGTTTTAGCAATGTCTTACACCAAATATGCAAAATTTCCACCGTCGTTGAGGATTAGGTATTACCACTTGTAAACATGGTGGTACGTCCGAGAAATCGAAGCTACGCGCGCGAACGTACACGATGTCAACGCGCTGCGAGTTGCACACGCTATTTATGATAATTAATAATAAAAATATAAAGCTGAATGCGATAAAGTAAGAGAATAGGCGCCTTAGTTTATTAATAAACTACCTATGTGTTGAATTTCAGATAAAAATATCATTGCGTTTTCGAGAAAAGTCTGACCAAAAAATATAAATGCTATCCAGTCGTTAAGAATATAGGACTATACTTACACATGGTGGTACGTCCGAGACGTCGAAGCTGCGCGCGAACGTACCACGATGTCAACGCCTAGTGCGTCACATTCGCATATTTGATAATTATTAAAAAAAACCTATATGCACAAAAATAAGAGAAGAGGCGCCTCTATTTATTAATAACCAAACTATGTTCTGAGTTTAAATTAAAATCTTCATTGCGTTTTAGCAATGTCTTACCAAAATATGCAAAATTTCCACCTCGTTGAGGTTAGGTTACCACTTGTACGGTGGTACGTCCGAGAATTGAAGCTGCGCGCGAACGTAACTACGATGTCAACGCGCTGCTGAGTTGCACACGCTATTTATGATAATTATAATAAAATATAAAAGCTGAATGCGATAAAGTATAGAATAGGCGCCTTAGTTTATTAATAAACTACCTATGTGTTGAATTTCAGATAAAAATATCATTGCGTTTTCGAGCAAAGTCTACCAAAAATATAAATCTTCCATGTCGTTAAGAATAAGGACTACTTACACATGGTGTACGTCCGAGACGTCGAAGCTGCGCACGAACGTACCACGATGTCAACGCGCTGCGAGTTGCACACGCTATTTATGATAATTAATAAAAATATAAGCTGAATGCGAAAAGTAAGAGAAGCGGCGCCTTGGTTTATTATAAAACTAACTATGTGTTGAATGTCAGATAAAAATGTCATTGCGTTTTCGAGAAAAGTTGACCAAAAATATAAATGTATCCACGTCGTGAGAATATAGTATTACATTAACACATGGTGGTACGTCCGAGACATCGAAGCTGGCGCGCGAACGTACCACGATGTCAACGCGTAGTGCGTCCCATACGCATTATTAGATAATTTATTAATAAAAAAACCTATATGCACAAAAATAAGAGAAGAGGCGCCTCTATTTATTATAAACCAAACTATGTTCTGAATTATAAATTATAATTCTTATTGCGTTTTAGCAGACTCTTACCCAAAATATGCAAAATTTCCACCTCGTTGAGGTTAGGTTACCACTTGTACATGGTGGTACTTCCGAGACATCGAAGCTGCGCGTGAACGTACCACGATGTCCACGGCATTGACATTCACTATATTTCAATTGATATTCCAAATAATTTTTCGGGAATAATCGCACGGCCACAGTAGCATTCGCTTATACTTATCTTCCAACTTTATTTATTCATTAAAAAAATATATATTTTATACAATTATTTTATTAATTTATTTATTTTTTAATTTATTTATTTATTAATGATAATTAAAACTGGTTGTATATCATTCGAGGCTGTAGTAAAAGTATCTATTTCCATCTCGAAGTAATATTTACAAAAAGACTAATCATTTTAAATTAATTAAGGTTTTACTGCACATGGTGGTACGTCCGATACATCGAAGCTGCGCGCGAACGTACCACGATGTCCACGGCATTGACATTCACTATATTACAATTAAGGGGGTGCCATAGCGAAAAACTATCGACGAAGCGTAGGTAATGTAGTAAGCTGTAATGTACTAGCAGCGCCATCATCCGTTGTAACATTATATTACGTTATAAGTTTACAGTAGATGGCGCTAATCGTACATTCCAGTCATCATATTCATTTACCGATAACTTTTTGTGCATTGCATTATTTTACAAAAACCATTGGGGTTGCAAACTCAACAACTATAGATAATATTATCGGCAATATAATATAACCTCAAAAAGATGATAATACTAGTATATTTTATTTATTTGACAAGATGTCAGACCCGAATAATAGGAATCTGCATCTTTCAAAATAAAAATGATATTTATAATACTAACTTAAAAATTTGAAAAATTTTAAGCGGATTGCTTAAAACACTAGAAATGTCTTTACTTCTCGATTTTTCTAAGAAAGTTCATATTTTAAATATTAATTGATGAAACAATTTGATGTCAGTAGGTATTAGTCAAAAAAAGCATACGTTTTCAACCCAAACGAAAACGAAACAAGTAAAAAGTGACCCATTTCTGATTCCGACGTCCCCATAGAACGTCTGCTTTTCGCGCAACAGATTGCGTTACATTTAAATATTACTTTTGTATTATGCAATGTAGTGAATTGTACCGTTTACTACACTTATTTACTACACTGCAGAGAATAATACTGTAATACTCTTATTTCTGATTTTTTCTCTGTAGCGGGCTATACCATCTAGAACGTAACTAGAGCCTTTTTAACTTTACTGAATACATTCCTTACATTTCGCTACGTAAGTACTCGTTCTATTTGTTTTGCTTCAACCTTTTTTACCTTTGCTGAATATATTCCTTACATTTCGCTATGCAAAGTACTCGTCGTATTCGTTCTGTTTCAACTTTTTTTACTTTTACTGAATACATTCCTTGCATTTCGCTATGCAAGTACTCGTGGTATTCGTTTTGCTTCAACCTTTTTTACTTTTGCTGAATACATTCTTTGCATTTCGTTATGCAAGTACTCGTGGTATTCGATTTGCTTCATTCTTTTTACCTTTACTGAATACATTCGTTACATTTCGATATGCAAGTACTCGTGGTATTCGTTTTGCTTCAACCTTTAAACAAGTGCTGTGAATAGTACCAATTAGTACGCATAACTTCTGCATTTCACTATGCAGTGGATTAGACCATTTGATACTCTTAATTTTTGCTTTCCGCTATGCATCTGTTTAGACCATCTGGGACCCGATATTTCTGAATTTTTCTATGTAATATATAGGACCAATTAAGTCCATATACATATGCGGTATTCCACGTGAACTGGTCCGATCAAAATTTAAATATGCACCAAATTTTGGGTACACATTGCAAATATTTCTCAGAATACCGAAAAAAAATTTTTAGATACTGGAATTTATTTGCTCATAAGATATTCTAACTTCAAAAGTGAATTTTTCCAAGTTTTTTTTCCACACCAGCTGGATTCACCGCCATTTAACTCAAAATCTATTAACTTTTACTATAGAACATTATATGTACATTTGTTGCTAATTGTGTCTAGAATCTATTCTTCTATGTTAGAATTTCTAATTTCAAGGTGAATGTTATATAAAATACATGTCAATATTCAACTCAAAAAAAGTGCAAGTGCGCCACAATTGATTTTTTTATCCAAAAGTCTAAAAGAACGCTTGGAGCAATACCTTTCAACTGGTCTGTAGCATTTTTGTGGCCTTCAATTCTGTAAAAAGTTATGATAATTTTAAAGAAAGAGAAAAAATTCACAAAAATTAACATGGTAATTCCCATTAAAATTTTTAAAAAATTTTCGTGTTTTTTTAAATTATCATAACTTTTTACAGAATTGAAGGCCATAAAAATGCTACAGACCATTTGAAAGGTATTGCTTCAAGCTTTCTTTTAGACTTATGGATAAAAAAATCAATTGTGGCGCACTTGCACTTTTTTCAAGCTGAATATCGACATGTAGTTTATGTAACATTAACCTTGAGATTAGAAATTCTAACCCAGAAGAATAAATTCCAGACACAATTAGCAACGAATGTTACATATAATGTTCTATAGTAAAAGTTGATAGATTTTGAGTTAAATAGTGGTAAACCCAGCTGGTATTAAAAGAACTTGGAAAAATCCACTTTTTGAGGTTAGAATAACTTTTGAGCAAATAGATTCGAGTACCTAAAAAATTTTTTCTGTATTCTGAAAAACATTTGCAATGTGGACCCAAAATTTGGTGCATTTTAAAATTTTGATCGGACCACTTCGTGTGGAATATCCCATATATATGTGGTAAATCCTCTTCACATTAATTTTGACATTATGGAATATTTTATCTGTGGTTGAACACTAAATATATATCTACGCCGATCTCTGGACGCAGAAAAATATCTGTAAAACAAGAAAAATAAATATACGACATCAGTATTTCCAAAACTAGCATAAATCATACTTTCAACTTTACTGACCTGGTGTGTATATATCTGAATCGCGACAACGCTTGTAGATACGCAAGATATAAACATAAATGGATCATCAAGTAGTAGATGAAATAAGTAATGTTTAAGAGATTCTAGACAGGTTGCATGTTCCGACCTATAATATGTGGTAGGTTCTCTTGAGATTAATTTTGAAATTGTGGAAAATATCTTGGTTGAACACAGATATACGTCTACGCTGATCTCTTGAAACATAAGTATCTTTAAACAGAAAATATAAATATATGTCAACCGAATTTAAAATCTAGAATAAATCACACTTTGATCGGTGATGTAGTCACATCACTAGGCGATACCTGAAAATAAAAATAAGTATATTAATCAATAATTATTCAATATTAAGAGGTAATATCATGTGAATATACTTATCTGTATTTACAAGGTGATGACGTGAACATCCAGAACGTTGTACGGTGTCAGAGTGTCCGTGGGGTGTGTCGTTGTTAGCTACTCCTTGGCACGCTGCATCTGAAATAAGAAATATGTTAATATTGCATAGTAGTAATTATTTTAATAAATTTAATAAAAATTACATTTTGAATTATAATTTTTTCTGAAAAACTAATCCATAAAAGATTTTGAAATTTTACAGCATAATGCTATTAATATATTCTATTTTCACGAAAACGTTTGACATAAAAACCCAAATTTATTCACATTTTAATTTTTTAAATAAAAACTAATCGATATAATTACTTAAAATTTTTACACTTTATGATTTTTATAAGGTTCCTTCAGCATAAATTTTGTTAACTCATTTAACTGATTAATTTCCAAACAGCATGATGTCGTCCCCATCTTGCAGAGTTGAAGGCATTCCGGATGTCCAAGGTGATGATGGCACACATCCGCCTTGCACTCCGACAAGCATTGATGGCGTTTGTGGCTATGCCAACAACTCTGCCTACAGCATCCATGGTCGATCGACCCTTTTCGGAAGCCGAACTGGTTGTCGGAGAGGTCTCCTGCCCGACCGATGGCCTCTGCAAGCCTGGCGCAGATCACCCGCTCCAGGAGCTTCCCGACTATATCCAGTAGACAGAGCGGGCGGTAAGATGATGGCTCCTCCGGGGTTTGTTTCCCTTTGGTAGGAGTACCAGCCTCTGCGTCTTCCACTGGGCCGGGAAGCAACCTCCTCTTATGCATGCGTTGAATGCGTCCAGGAACAAGCCCGGAGCACTCATCGCCGCTGTCTTGACGGCCAGGCCAGGTATTCCGTCAGGCCCTGGGGCTTTACGTACGGAAATACCCTTAGCGGCCATCCTCAGTTCGGCTTCACTAATGTCTGGCGACTCGGCTGCACCAATGGTGGCCATCAGGCCCGTCTCTGCTTGCCCTTTTCCGATGTTCTGGAAACAGGTGGCGGACGACTCCGTCCAGAAAAACTGGGTCGGTGGGTGCAACAGCTCCCCCGGGGTTGATCTTATTCATAATCGTTTTATACGGTCTGCCCCAGGGGTCGTGGTCCACCTCCTCACAGAGCTCCCGCCAACACCTTCTCTTGGCAGCCTTGATGGCCACCTTGAGATCCCTCCGCTTTTGTTCGTATTCTGCGGAACGATCTTGGAACTGCGGTGTTCCCCTCGCTCTTTGGTGCAGCCTTCTGGCACGCAGGCACTCACGTCTCTTTTCTGCGATGTCCTCACTCCACCAGATTATCGGTGGGCGGCCGCGAGGGTTAAACTTCACGGCCATAGAGGCATCGCAAGCCGCTGTTAGGGCATTCGTGAGGCCTCGTCTTTTTCTTCGGCGGTTCCCTCCACTTTTTCCCTCAAGGGAGCAGAGGAACGTCCTCACGATCAAACGTGGCTGGTGCCCATCTCTCTCTTGCTCCTCTTCCTGCTCTCTTTGTCCTCCCGCTGGTCAGCTGGAGCTGGTACACGAGTGCTTGGTGGTCACTACCCGTGTAACGATCGCTAACTTTCCAGCCGAGTCCCCCTCTCCCCCATCAATCTAGGATCGACGAAGGTGAGGTCGACTACGGACGACTTGCCGGCTTTTGTGAAAGTCGGGGTTGTCCCTGTGTTGGCGATCTCCAGCCCCAGTAGAGCGAACGCCTCGAGAAGTGCGCGACCACGCGCGTTGGTCTTGGCGCTACCCCAGTCCGTCGCCCAAGCATTAAAGTCCCCACCGATTGCGACCGGTAGCCTTGAGGACCGAGCACTGGTGACGACTGCATCCAGAGATCTCGCAAAGTCCTCGGTGGAATCGCTGGGCGGCAAGTAGCAGCTGTACATGCATACCCCCCGTCACCTCCACCCAGGTGAAGCTGGGAAGGGGGGGCGATCATCTTTCTGGAGATGTGTATATTCCACATACCCAGATGGCCGCCTTGCCCGTGGCATCCCTTACCAGTTCGACTTCTCGAAATCCCGGAACTCCTCGCTGATGATCGCTACGTCCGCTCTCTCCTCTCTGACCAGCTGGGACAGCAGGTCCTGGGCCACAGCGCAGTGGTTGAGGTTTCTTTGGAGCACCTTAATCATTTTTGATGTGTGCTCCTTCCTCATGCGCGGTTTTGGCTTTGGCCTCGCAGTCTACTGCTTTGTGGCCCTCTTGGCCGCACCGATAGCATTGCGCTGACCGGTCGACTGCGCTCTTGCACTCCCTCGCGATGTATCCTGATTCGTGGCATCGGTAGCAGCGCGAGGATACCTCTCGCAGTGGAACTCTGCAATTTACCCATCCGATCCGGAGCTTCCCGTCTTGCAGCAGGTTTTTTGGCTGCTACTGCCGGAAGCTGGATGGTCGCAGCTAGGGTGCCACTGTAGGACCCCCTGATTTTAATATTATCCGGGATACCACATTTGGCCCGATCTTTGCCGCAACGCTGCGGCCACCTCCGTTGTTGTCGTGGACTCGTCCATGTCCCTGATGGTGATGGACACTTTGTGAGTCATCAGCTGGACCTCTGCTGACCCACTCAGGGTGGACGAGACCACTGTACTCAGCTCCGCCGTTTCCGTTCCGGGTCGCCCAGTTCGAGGAGGAGCTCTCCAGCCCTGGTGCGCCTGATACGCGTGACCCGTTCTCCTAGGGTCTTTAATTCCGGTGCAGCCTTGACCTTTCGGAGAATGTCAGCGTAGGAAGAGCCCCCGCTAGATGTCTTGATCTTGATGGCATCTGGGCGTGGGGTCTTACCCCGGCCTTAGGCTCTGCCGTGCCTTTGGCCGGTTTGCTGGCACGTTTCTGCTGTTCTTGCTGCTTCGGCTGGTTGTCCTTCATCTTCTTCTTCTTTTTGCCTTCTTCACTACCGTGGCCCAGTCAGGAACCTTTGACTGGTTCCCACCGGTCTGAGGAACGGATGGCGAAGCATCTGCTGGCCCACCTTTGTTAGTGGGCTGCTTTGACCCCTTCTTCCTTTTCTCCGGGGGTTGCTGTGGTGGTGAGGGCTTTTTCCCTTTCCACCGGCCTCCTTTGACGCACTTCAGCGCGAAAGATGGGCGACGTTTGGCACGTACCATCCCTACGCGCATCCGCAATTTTAGTTTTCGTCGCTGTCACACACACAGCACTGTTCACCCGCGCGTATTCATTGAGAGCTCTGCTGGTTGCTTTCGCCATACTCTTCAGCTCTTTGTGGATATTGTTCTTATTAAGAACAAACTCCACCAGGGTATCTACCTTCTCACGCAGATGGAGAAAAGCTCTGTCAGCGTCACTCGACATCCCAGTCGAGGGCAGGTCACACGTAGCATTAGATGCTACAGAGGCCGAGTGACCAACCTCCGCAGCACTTACCATTTTAACGGTGTGAGTTTGGTCCCCCCCAAAATCCTTGGGACCAGCACTGACCACCGGGGCTTTCACCCGATCGGAATCAGTGGCGGGATTTGACAGGATTGCCATGCCCGCTTGGGGTAGTGTTGTTTTCAGCTCACTATCCATACTTGCTTTAATTTCGGGGTGCCTTCCCCTATCTGGTTTTGGTTCGCCCCGAATATTTGATTTTTTCGGTACCATCCATATCTGGAAAGCATTCCCCTATCCACCACCTGGGGAGGCGCCACGATGCGGGACCAGCAAACCCGGCACGGGTGTGTCTGTCTCTGTGTGTGTGTGTGTGTGTGTGTGTGTGTGTGTGTGTGTGTGTGTGTGTGTGTGTGTGTGAGTGAGTGTGTGTGTGTGTGTGTATTCAATATTTCTGGGCGTTCTATCTCTTCGAGATTTTAAAATTAACAATTGTAACCCAGGTCGATAAGTTCTAAAGATTATTTTGAACAAAAGTTGTTTATTATGTTTTTTCAAAAAAATCAACAGATTTTGAGATAAATGGCTTTTAAATATAGTAATTTTTCTAAAAAATTGAAAACTTTCCATTTATCATGGTGGAATAACTCTTAGGCAAATTATTTTTAACACTTAAAATTTTTTTTTTGTGATTATAATTTGAAAGGATGTCTATTGGTTTACTTATTCTTGATAAAACTCATAAAATAAAAACGGACCTAAAATTTAATGTAATGTTTTTAAAAAAAAAATGCACAATTTTTCGAAGATAAAATAAATATTAATCAAGTATAACATACACTTTTCCAAATATCTATATGTGAAATATACAATAAATTAAAATTAAATACATTAATTATTGCATTTTTAAGATAATTCTATTATAAACAGTAATGGCAAAAGAAAATTCAAATTTTAACAGTGACAATATAAAATACGAATTACATTTGAAAAGTTTTTTGAAAATTATTAATTTAGTAGCATTTAATTTAAATATTATTTAAATTAATATTTCAAAATTGTATGGATATATAAGTGAGTAGATTATGTATATTTATAGAAACAATATTTTAAATAATCAAATATGTATTTATTAGAAACAGAAGGTTTTCTAAGGAATGAATTTAATTATAATAATCAAGATAAATATATGGGCTCTGTAACTAAAGGAAAAAAATAAATTGGATATAATTATGGATTAAAACGCAAATTTTTGAAAAAGGGTGCAAAGTACGAATTACGGGAGAAATGGAAGAAACAGGTTTTTATTTATATGCCACTAAAATTATATAAATGGTTCTATAAAAATTAATAAAAATTAATAAAAAAATTTATTTATTTAAGAAGAAAGTTTTATTACTCTAAAGTACAAATATTAATGCCATAGAACTTTTGGCGATGATCCTTCGTCATTAAATAAATTAATTTATGAGGTGAAGTTCTATTTAGATCCGTTAAAATATTCCAAAATTTTCATAAGTAGTTACTAATACTACAATTTAGTAAGTATATGCACTTTAACTATTTTGGTAAGTTAATTTTCATTAACATTTATAATTATTAAATATAAATTTAAGCTTTATAGGAATTCATATAGTTTAAAATTTACAGTTAACATTTAATGTATTTATTTTTTTATTACTATTATTCTGATTTCATTATACTAAATTTGGTAAAAACTTTTATTTATAAATTATAATCGTATTTAAAAAAAAATTCCAATGCATTATAACAGTACCTCCAAGGTGTTGTGTGAATCGGTTTAATTTCTAGGGTGTCCATGGTAGTGAAAAAGTAATATAATTTAAAACATTATTTAAAATAAATTTATTACAAAAAAACCATTTTCGAAATTAAAAATAGGGGGTTGGCGCGCGAAGCGCGCAGGGGGGCGAAGCCCCCCTAGTATATATATATTATAACGGGTACGGATTTCGAGTGTCGGCGCAGGTTAGGTCCCTGAATTATCGGCGACGTTCGTCGATAGGACCAAGTCGACTAGCCGGGATAATTCCGAATGGTAGCGCAGTGGTGAGGCTTCTGCCTCGCGCTCCCGGGATCGTGGGTTCGCGCCCCGATACCTTCGATGTTTTTTTTATTCCTTATATTCAATCCGTACCCCGTTACAAATGGCGCCCAACTCAAAAACCCACTTGCCAGAAGAGACGAAGTAGTTTATCTTCGCCTGGCTCATCTTGGACCGAAGTCGGTCACAAACTCCCATCCCCACCACCACAGTCCCGGTGGATTTCCCCGCGAGAACGTCAAAAAGTGCGGAGGTACGACTGTAGGAGAAAAGCCTGTGTCTGCAGTCCGCAGTGTGTATACGTATACGCAGTACACCTCCAAAGTTGGCAACTAGACGTAGGGGAGCTTGAGTTTCTGGGATCTCAAGCGTGGTGGTGCAAACGCACGGCTATCCCTAACGAGGCTCCCGGTGCTCAGAAAACGGTCTTCTTGACACCGGTCGAGCAGGGACAACCTTCGCCTCTCTAGCCCAGGTGATCGAAGTGATCAAACGGCTCCCCGAGGGCGTAGGTCGCGTTTGGGTGGGGGATATAACGGGTACGGATTTCGAGTGTCGGCGCAGGTTAGGTCCCTGAATTATCGGCGACGTTCGTCGATAGGACCAAGTCGACTAGCCGGGATAATTCCGAATGGTAGCGCAGTGGTGAGGCTTCTGCCTCGCGCTCCCGGGATCGTGGGTTCGCGCCCCGATACCTTCGATGTTTTTTTATTCCTTATATTCAATCCGTACCCCGTTACAATATATATATAGATTATTTAATTATATTTGTTTATATAATTTTTGTATCCGTTATTTTTGTAGTTTTATATTTAATTTAATCAATTGTAAAATTCTTCAAATCTCATTTTTTTATTTTTAAATTGTCTACAAATAATTAATTAATTACTTGCATAGTACAATAAAATTAAAATAAATTCATCAATTTTACAGATTTTTAGCCACTGGTATGTCATATTCACATATGAGCAAATATAGAAATATTGTAAACACCGTACATTCTGTTTTCGGTCGATAATCGAATCGAGCTACTATTCTATTTGACTCTTGCAGTATTCTCTTTGCCTCTCGTAGTCCTTTAAGAAAAGACTGCAGCTACGTAGTACGATCAGTGCGAACGGCGTTGCTTTGACAATAAGACCTTTATACTTGACTGTGAACTAGTTCGCACTGCACTGTAGTTGGAATTGGCATTAACCTCCATTTACGTAGATCCAGTCTAAAGAAACACTAAGCAGCGAAAAATGTAATCAAATTGGAATTAACATTACAGACGCTCTGTTGGATTGCACAAGTAATCAATATTTATTAGGTGCTTATAAGAAAATAAAAGTTCAACCATTATAATAACGCGGTAACGAATATTTAGTAGTCAGCGAAAAACAAAATGGCCGACCGGCATTTACGCTATATAAAAGTTTTTGTTTCAATAACGTTTTTGAGCATTGTGCTACTTTTCTACAAATTTATTGTGTTTAACAAACCAGCTTGAGAAATTAATTAAATTCATCAGTTTCAATTTTGTGTCATATATAATTATAACGATTTCTAAACTTTTTTTTATACACTCTATACAAAGGTAGCACCTTCCTTTCATCATTGCAGTTTCGTGCGCTACCAGTTTACGGAAACACTGTTTTACATTCGCTATTTTTGACGATATGAAGGCATAATTTTTTTACAGTGTTCTAGATGAGAAAGAGGAGATACCCTGCAATACTTAAGTAATTAAACACAAGCAATCAGGTGTTTGGTAAATATTACGTTATGCGAATATATTTTATAGTACTGCGTGGTATAAATCCGCCTTATAGTCATGCCTATCCGTGGCATAAGTAGTCCATTGTTTCACCGTGATTATCCCCCTCGCTACGCTCGGGGGCTAACCTCACGGTGCAAAAATGGACCGCTAATGCACGGATAGGCGTGACAGCGGATTTATATCAGCAGATGCTATAAAATATTGTACGATACTCGTGACACAACTGACCCATTAAACGGCGTGCCTTATTGCCCTCGCTGCGCTCGGAATTTGTGCCATATGAGTCAGTCAGCGTGCAAAGTGGGAGAATGGAAGGTAACCACATACCACCTCAGGTACCATACTGTATGGGAAATTACCGTTTTTAATTTTTATAAATAACTAAAAAAATTTTATGAGGAATTTTGGCACCGGAACAACATTTTATTCAGTAATGCAAGTATTCTGTCAAATTTTGGTGCAAATTAAATGAGTATTTACGGAGAATAGTGCGACAGTGTAATTTTTATGCAAAAATCAGTTTATGTTACAAAAAAATTACAGTTTCGCACTATTCTTCGTAAATACTCAGTGAATTTATACCAAAATTTGACAAGTTACTTGTAGTACTGTATAGAATGGTGCTCTACTGCCGAAATTCTTTTTGGTTTAGTTTTTGATAAAAATTAAAAACGGTACTTATTCAGGCTTATTCAGGTTACGTTGCATAAAAATTACAGCTTTGCACTATTCTTCGTAAATACTCAATTAATCTGTACCGAAAATTGACAGATTACTTATGTTATTGTATAAAATGGCGTTCTGATGCCAAAATTCCTTATAAACATTTTTTTGATCCTTGATAAAAATTAAAAACGGCAACTCCTATATGTCGATAAAATCGCTAGCTTCGACGTCCTCATAATCTCATAATCTCTCATGAACAACAAAATGGATGTTGTGTATAATAACAATTTTCGCATTAAATTGCGATTCAACATTATTATAATTCACTGAACATATTATCAAATGTAGCGACAGGATCAAAACTTGGTAAACCCGGTGGGAAAAGTTCCATAAAATCTTATAAAGTATTACAAATTCCATAAAAATTCTATAAGAAATTTTATAGAATTTATAATATTTTTATAGAATTGTATCGAACATTTTCAACCGGTAACGTGTAAAATTTAAGTATAATTCGTTAATAAAAATTATGTGTGATGTTAATACGTTCCGTTAAAAACCAAATTTTGACTATTGTGACTATCGCGTAATTTTTGACAAAGAATGTTACATCGATCACCAGTTCTGAGCTAAGACTCATCACAATGGATTTGTGAAAATATTTTATGCCACTGCTAGTATGCAATGTTTGCGTAATTTCTTATTTATTCCTTAAATAATGGATAATTAATAATTAATATTGATAAGTACTTATAGACTTAATATACTTTTTATGTCTGGGACGCAAAATAAAAGTTATAACAACAACTATTTTATAAAATTTTCTTCTGAACGGAGAAACACAATTAACTATAACATTTATAATATATATTGTAAACGAAGAATAAAGTGAATAATTTATAATTACATCCTCTCTACAAAAAGCTGAAATGAAAATGTTTAGAAATGTTACTACAAACTTGTAAAACGTATTGTACAATTTATTTAATTGCGTATATGTATGATTTGGAACTAAGTTTGATGAATCATGGACATTGCTCCCGGAGTTGAAAGCTCCCACCAATCAGAAGCGAGAATTCGGAAACGCTCCCACCAATAAGAAAGCAGCTATCCGATGGAGGGGGAAGTTAAACTTTTATTATTAAATTGTTGTAAACAAATGTTTCCAAAACGTTGTACATACAATTGATTCTTAAAATAAATGATGTAATTGTAAGTATATCTTAAAACGGCCATTTAAGAAAGTAAAAAAAGTTATTCATAAAAATTGTTAATTTTTTTGGTCAGATATCATTGAATGGAAAACAGCTTTTTAAAATGACTGGAGCTTTGTTTGTTTATTAACCGATTTGAATTTGAAACATTTGTTTCCCCCTTCAGGTGCGATCCTTTATTAATTAATAATAATTAAAATTTAACATCAATTAACAACAAATATTTCGATAAATAATTTCAATTTTTTGATATATGGGGTATTCCACGCGAAGTGGTCCGATCAAAATTTTAAAATGCATCAAATTTTGGGTACACATTGCAAATGTTTTTCAGAATACAGAAAAAAATTTTTAGGTACTGGAATCTATTTGCTCAAAAGTTATTCTAACCTCAAAAAGTGGATTTTTCCAAATTTTTTTTTACACCAGCTGGGTTTACCACTATTTAACTCAAAATCTATCAACTTTTACTATAAAACATTATATGTAACATTCGTTGCTAATTGTGTCTAGAATTTATTCTTCTGGGTTAGAATTTCTAATTTCAAGGTGAATGTTATATAAACTACATGTCAATATTCAACTCGAAAAAAGTGCAAGTGCGCCACAATTGATTTTTTTATCCAAAAGTCTAAAAGAAAGCTTGGAGCAATACCTTTCAAATGGTCTGTGGCATTTTTATGGCCTTCAATTCTGCAAAAAGTTATGATAATTTAAAGAAAGAGAAAAAATTCACAAAAATTAACATGGTAATTCCCATTTAAATTTTTTAAAAAATTTCGGGTTTTTTTAAATTATCATAACTTTTTCCAGAATTGAAGGCCATAAAAATGTCACAGACCATTTGAAAGGTATTTCTCCAAGCTTTCTTTTAGACTTTTGAATAAAAAAATCAATTGTGGCGCACTTGCACTTTTTTTAAGTTGAATATTGACATGTAGTTTATATAACATTCACCTTGAAATTAGAAATTCTAACCCAGAAGAATAAATTCTAGACACAATTAGCAACGAATGTTACATATAATGTTATATAGTAAAAGTTGATAGATTTTGAGTTTAAATAGTGGTAAACCCAGCTGGTCTTGAAAAAAGCTGGGAAAAATCCATTTTTTGAGGTTAGAATAACTTTTGACCAAATAGAATCCGGCACCTAAAAATTTTTTTTTGTATTCTGAAAAACATTTGCAATGTGTACCCAAAATTTGGAGCATTTGAAAATTTTGATCGGACCACTTCGTGTGGAATATCCCATATATGTTCAAATGCATGTACGAAATAGTGAATCTGCTGATCATGTGTGAAATGAAAAAGATCCGTATTATTTTTATTTAGAATAATAAATATATTTATGGATTAAATAAACTCTAATTTTATTTATTTAACCAGAATCTTTTCAATATTATTAGCATTGCAACGACATCTGACGCTGCTTATCATTGATAAATTTATAAATCTGCTATACCGACTTCAATTTAATAATAAAAGTTTAATTTCCCCCTTCATCGGGTAGCTGCTTTCTTATTGGTGGGAGCGTTTCCGAATTCTTGCTTCTGATTGGTGGGAGCTTTCAACTCCGGGAGCAATGTCCATGATTCAGTTTGATTAATAAATTGAGATATATTGTCAGATTTTTACCGCATAAACCTTCATCCTACATCCAATGTAATAATAATAAATAAAATTATATTAAAATTCATCCGTTCTCTGGTGTCCGGTATCCTACGATTTGCAAGAATTGAGCGTATGTGTGGAATGGAAGGGTTAACGCTGAATACGGGCAACCACTCTTTATTTATCCCACATGTAATGATGGATGGTGGTAGGATGAGGAAGGGGGGGGTAAATTAGAAAAATTAAAAAAGTATTTTATAGGAGTTTCCGGTATAGGTAAATAACTCTATAACAACCATTCTTATTATCCCCCATTTTAAAGATCAAAGAAGGAGGGGGGATTAAAAATATAAAAATTTTAAAGAAAACTATAATGGGCAGTATTTTAATTGTAACCTTTATAATTAATTTTCAACTTTTTATTATTGTAATTGTATAATATTATTATTGTATAATAACATTTTTTTGTAAAATATTTTTGAAAATAAATCAAAATTAATAAATGTGGAAATAGATCTTTTAGCCACAACTGTAATCTAAAATTCTTTTATAAATTCAATTACTATGTATAAATATAATTTGTTTGAATGGATAATTGAATACACACGATTTATTAGCTGATTTTGATAATTTTGCATGAAATTTTAAATTGTTCGTCTCTTTTCAAAAAGCATGATATATATATAAAATATTGTAAGTAATGATAAATGTGTCATAAGTATGAAAACTAAAAATTAAATTCCCTTACTTCAGTGCAAGTTTTGTCATGTCGATTATTTTTATTTTTTTTAATTGGTCCAGTAATATGTACAAATATGTTCAGTATCTTTAAACTTTTGACTAATTGACTAAGATTAAATAAGTATATACAATATTGCGAATATAATACATTGTTATTTTTATATTATTATTTAAAAAAAATTGATT
>JANSJX010000755.1:0-17211 GCA_026168455.1 Theocolax elegans | reverse complement strand
TAAGAATTTTTTATTCAAAGGTACAATGGTGGAAACTTAATTTCGGCGATTGTCTTAACATTACTCCAATAATATATAATTGTTACAATTCTCTATATTTTTTTATTGTCAACTAACACCTACATTCTTATTTATTAAATAAGTGTTGTTAAATAGGTCAAAATATCATTAGCCTATAATGCTTTTGTCACTTATTCAATATGACAATAGAATATTGAATCATAATGAACCTTTTGATTGAAGGCTATTTTTCTTAATAGTAGTAGTAATCAAAATCTCGGAAAGAAAAACGCATATATAAAAATATAACATAACGAAGCTTTTTTCAGATCGACAATTAGTTTTTGGCTTATAGCTTATCTCTTTTGACCCTTCGATATTTAAATATTCGAAATACATTTTAAACTTTTGATTAAAACTGTTTTGCTTAATTACGTTAAGTTAAGTTAATTTGTTCAAAAAGAATACGTTTTTATTACTTATTTGAAATTTCATAAATCCAAAAAAATTTTAAAAGAGACAAAAAAGTACTTTTTGCATACTATTCGATTACTTATTAATACCACAAACCATCACTTTTGTCGGCAGAAAAATAAATTATTTTGTTCAAAAAGAATACTTTTTATTACTTATTTGAATATTTTGTAAATCCAAAAAAATTTAAATGAGGCAAAAAGTACTTTTTGCATACTATTCGATTACTTATTTAATACCACAAACCATCACATTTGTCGGCAGAAAAATAAATTATTTTGTTCAAAAAGAATACTTTTTTATTACTTATCTGAATATTTTGTAAATCCAAAAAAATTTAAAAGAGGCAAAAGATACTTGTGCATACTATTCGATTACTTATTTATACCACAAACCAACACTTTGTCGGCCGAAAAATAAATTATTTTGTTCAAAAAGAATACTTTTTTATTGCTATTGAATACTATAAGTATTTTTTTATGCGGACATTGGAGAATCTTAAGTATAGTAACATACTAAATTTTTAGCCCGATTGGTTGACCCCCCCCCCCCCCGGACCGATTTACAAAAAAGTATTGGAATGACCCATATAAATAATATTGAAGCAGAAATTATTAGAGGAGAAAATATTGGTAACAAAGTTGTTATACCACGAATAACATTAAATACGGGAGATTCTTCTTCTTTTCCATTTGTTTTATTTAGAAAGCAATTTCCGTTAGTGTTAGCTTTTGCTATTACAATTAACAAATCACAAGGGCACACACTGGCTTGAACCAGAGATGGGTTGCATTAAAATGACAAAGAAAACTGGAAGTGGCATTTGATTCCTTATTACTTTATGATGAAAAAACCGTTCGAATTGAAATTCTAGCTGATTCTGTTTCGAAATATGCATAGTTTTCACTTTTTACGTAGTTTATCTCTTCATAAGAGATAGTATAGATATATATATGATATTATTTCCACACCATCTATAAGATAAATATCAAGGCGCGTTTTTTTTTAAAGTAGTCTCCCCCATAGGCCTATTCCACTGTACATACACGCATATAACTAAATTATCTCATTTATAGTAATAAATTTTTTATAAGTGGTGACAAGAAAAGGTAACCCACTGCTTTAAATAAACGCTCTACGAAAGATGGATCATTAATAGCGTTTATTTTGAATCTTTCTCAATACATTGAGAATTCTCGGTGACCGGATTCCCCCGCTTGCTCAGACCATACGCCCAAGCCATCATTGCTTAAGTACAGAAGGCTATCCTTCAAATAATCTAAAAGAACATGGATTTTAATGTCTTTCATACTCCCGTACTATCAAAAGGTGTGCGTAATTCTCTTAAATTTTTATCCCAGTTCGCTCGTATCAGCCTTTTTGTAGAAAAGCAAGTTTCTACAATCTTATTCATTGCCTTAAACGTGGCGATGAAAGGCTGCAATCGAAAAGGTCCACCTTCTTTATAAATTTCAGGGTCGTTTAATCCATCAGCATTTTTTATGAGCATTCTGCATGCATTACCCTCGAAAATTTCACCATCGTAGTTTTTAGCAAACTAGTTTTAATTTTTTCGGCCAAAGCAGACCATTTTCACGACCTACAGCCGGAAGTACACCCTTCCAAAACAAGGATTCACCAATCCTTGCAATAAATGCAATTCCGGAAGAGGGCACTTCTCAAGAACGTACATATTGGCGTCTTCTTCATCTCCTTCTGCTACCAAAAGAGGGTTAATTAACCATACTGTAAAATTCCCCTTGCTAGTTTTTTTTCTCTACGCTTTTGAATGTCAAATCATTGAATGTTTTTAAAATAATAACATCATCACTCGAATCACTGTTGAATTCTTCGCTATTTATAAAATTTGAATTATTTCTTGAACTGAATAAGGGCAGGTTGGTTGGATGTTAAAGAGACCAAAAAACACAAATTTCAATATAGAAATTGCGACGTTTCGTCGACAAAGATGCGTCGACCTCACCAGGCACTGTTTATTAAAAAAAAAAAAAAAAAAATTAACAGAATCCCAAATTCAAACTTTACAACTTACATAAATATATACAATCAATGTGTTTACGGCATGACCAATTTCAAACGTCAGACTGACAGTCCAGATGTAAACAAAAGTCTATACAGGGTGATCCAGAAACATAGGTAACATATATATATATTCGATTCAGAAAATTAATTCGAGTATAACCCCGTCGGAATTTTTAAAAAATATTAATTAGGCGAGGCGTAATAATTTTTGAAATGGGCCAATCAGAGGCCTGATTAGAGAAGAAAGGTGAGCGGCGTTGCCGCGCGAGTTTAATGCAACAGGTCAACGAGCGAAGCGGCGAGGCGCCTGAACATAGCTAATGCGTATAGCAGAAGCGAAGATCGCGAAAGCGAATGAATCGCAAATATATTTTACGAGATTGATTGTATGAAATAAAATGTACAATCAAGGAAATGATTTTTATTTAAGTTTGAATTAGACCGCAGACTAATAATTCATTACTACTATTATTAATTTACTTACTAAATCTATGATACGCGTGCGTTATAAATATGAGATTATTACAGTTTTTATTCTCATCGTATTTACATAATTTATTGAAACCTTTATGACGAATTTTAAGACAATAAAATTTGAATTGAATTAAGTTTTGTGAACAATATAGCCAATAAATACGTTTACCATAAAGATATATCGCTACATATTGGAAATATATTAATTAATTTTGCAAGTATATTGTCAATAATATTGCTAGGTAACTAATTCCTAGTCCGTGTAAAATGAAATTTAGCTCAAGCCTCAATTCTCCGTTTAAAAAACCATAATGCTACCGCGAGCGCTCTCCGATGTTCGCGCACATCAAATTTTGTGTTCGCGGAGTAAGCCGCCGCGGGCGCTCTCCGACGTTCGCGCTCATCAAATTTTGTACTCGCGGAGTAAGCCCGCCGCGGACGCTCTCCGACGTCCGCACTGCAAGAGCAAACGTGCTCGAAAAAAGTTACTTCGTTAAAATTACAATTCATTGTGTTTCAGACTTAATAAATATTTTGGAAAACACGTTCCAAATGATTAGGATAATAATTGCAATAGTCTGGCTGTTGAATTGAATTGAGTGTTCAATATACAAAATGCCAATGAATAACAACCATAAATTCGCAATATATTGGTAATATATTAGCATAACTATTGCTAGTAGTTAATTCCGAGTCCGTGTAAAATAAAATCTAGCTGAACCCTCGATGAAGTTTTATAATAGTCTGGGAATCATCTAGCTATAGTATATCAATAATAAGTTTACGTTTACCAAATATTTTTAAACTGATTTTTTATAAATATTAGTATATCCCGCGTAAAAATCCGAAAGTTTGGGCAAAACTTTGCCCAAGTATAAACTTGGGGCAAACTTGGGCAATGAGACTATGCCAAACTTGACAACTCACGCATTCCAAGTTTGGGAGAAGTTTGCAAAAGTTATGCCAAACTTCCTACAAAGTTTTATAAATTATTTTGTTATTGGCTGAAATATGGGACAAATTTGTCCAAAGTATGGCGCAAGTGTAGGATTACTTTTGCTACACTTTATTTTTAGGGTATATTAATTACAAAATTTGAAAAGAAAATAAATTAAAAATAATTTAATATTACCCGGTTTACATCTGAAAGAAAATGCATACATATTTTTCCAAAAGATTCCAGGGTCCTCGGTGAATTTCATCCTCTTCATCTAAGTCGTCGCAGCACGTCATTTCAAGTCGGCGTTGAGGGTTAGACTGATGCATCGGCGTCAAGAAAAATTTCTTAGTGACCAGTAAACAAGAAGTCATTTGATTGCTGGTTACTAAGGAACGTTTGTGAAATTTGCTTGACGACCAGCAAACAAATGACTTCTTGTTTACTGGTCACTAAGAAATTTTTCTTGACGCCGAGCATCAGTCTAACCCTCAACGCCGACTTGAAATGACGTGCTGCGACGACTTAGATGAAGAGGATGAAATTCACCGAGGACCCTGGAATCTTTTGGAAAAATATGTATGCATTTTCTTTCAGATGTAAACCGGGTAATATTAAATTATTTTTAATTTATTTTCTTTTCAAATTTTGTAATTAATATACCCTAAACAATAAAGTGTAGCAAAAGTAATCCTACACTTGCGCCATTCTTTGGACAAATTTGTCCCATATTTCAGCCAATAACAAAATAATTTATAAAAACTTTGTAGGAAGTTTGGCATAACTTTTGCAAACTTCTCCCAAACTTGGAATGCGTGAGTTGTCAAGTTTGGCATAGTCTCATGCCCAAGTTTGCCCCAAGTTTATACTTGGGCAAAGTTTTGCCCAAACTTTCGGATTTTTACGCGGGATGCTGAACAAATCGATATCATTAAAATTAATTGTATCATATCTTTACTAAAAATCGGTATTATGAGAAATCGTGGATTTATGTGACGCATCTCAGTAATTATTCGGATGACCAAAGACAGACGTTCATTAACGTTTTCATTCACTTGAGGTAATAAAAGATCATCGATTCGTCGGTAGTATTGACAATTTGGATGACACGAAACATATTGGCGATATATTAATAATACTTTGGCAATATGTTGGCAACATATTGGCAACATATTGGCAATATATTGGCAATACAATGGCAAAATATTGGCAATATATTGGCAACATATTGGCAACATATTGGCAATATATTGGCAACATATTGGCAACATATTGGCAATATATTGGCAACATATTGGCAATATATTGATAATACAAATGATAAATATTTAACGAAATACACTTTTAACTGCAAGATTTAAGCAAGCCTTTAAGTCATACTTGCGCAAACACTTTCAGACACACATACAGCCGTACAATTAGCCATACAAAAGATCAACTTTTCATTCCTTGTAACTACCCTCTGTATTGGTTGGTAATAAAAACCGATATAAGAAAATCAACGAGTTATTTTGTTATTCTAAATATCTGTTCTTTGTTGGTTTTCTTAACCTTTAGGACTGCCGGAAAATCAATATTTGGACGCACCCCCTGATCGACACTTTGTGCATGATCAATCGTTGATATAAGATATCTTATATACCAGTTTTCTGAGGGTGATATGCTCTTACAAATCCCGGCAGTCTAAAGGTTAAGTTGGCTTTTCGTACCAACCAATACAGAGGGTAGTTACAAGGAATGAAAAGTTGATCTTTTATAATTGTATGGCTGTATGTATATCTGAAAGTGTTTGTGAAAGTATGTCTTTAAGTCTGGCTTAAATCTTGCAGTTAAAAGTGTATATCGTTAAATACCCGCGTAAAAAATTAAAGTTTATATGAACTTTATATAAACTTTAGGTTTGGCTAAACTTGATATGGGGTTGGCCAACGAGACTGAGCCGAACTTGTGCAATTTACTGTTCAAGTTTTGCGAAAGTAGTTCAATTATTCGTATTTATGTCGATTTACGTATTGTAAAAATTTGGAATAAAACGCTACTAACCATAATATCTAGGAAGTTCGTGAAACGAAATGAAAAGTTGATCTTTTAGTATGGCTAATTGTATGGCTGTATGTATATCAGAAAGTGTTTGTGAAAGTATAGCTTTAAGTCTGGCTTAAATCTTGCAGTTAAAAGTGTATTTCGTTAAGTACCCGCGTAAAAAAATTAAAGTTTATATGAACTTATATAAACTTTAGGTTTGGCTAAACTTGATATGGGGTTGGCCAACGAGACTGAGCCGAACTTGTGCAATTTACTGTTCAAGTTTGGCGAAAGTATATCAAATGTTCAGCTGAAATTCATATAAAGTTTTTATAAAGTTTTTTTACAATTACTGACAAATAAAATATAGTTCATACTAAGTTTAGCTGAACTCAATATTAACGTGATAGCAAATTCAGGTTTATAAAGTCATATAATGTTGATATCAACATACCCAAAGAAAAATTTTAAAAATCTTTAACTGATATCAGTAAGAATACATCGGTTAGATAAATGGTGAAAATAGATACTTTGTAGTTCTTTAAATTTCTTCTTTCAGGTTATGTCTTCAAAACTAAGGAAATGGACAACACTTTTCAGTGACGGATTCGAATTTTTGGAATATCTCCGTTTTTCTAACCGATGTATTCTTACTGATGTCAGTTAAAGAAGATTTATAAATTTTTCTTTGGGTATGTTGATATCAACATTATATGACTTTATAAACCTGAACTTGCTATCACGTTAATATTGAGTTCAGCTAAACTTAGTATAAACTATATTTTATTTGTCAGTAATTGTAAAAAAACTTTATAAAAACTTTATATGAATTTCAGCTGAACATTTGATATACTTTCGCCAAACTTGAACAGTAAATTGCACAAGTTCGGCTCAGTCTCGTTGGCCAACCCCATATCAAGTTTAGCCAAACCTAAAGTTTATATAAAGTTCATATAAACTTAATTTTTTTACGCGGGTACTTAACGAAATACACTTTTAACTGCAAGATTTAAGCCAGACTTAAAGCCATACTTTCACAAACACTTTCAGATATACATACAGCCATACAATTATAAAGATCAACTTTCATTCCTTGTAACTACCCCTCTGTATTGGTTGGTACGAAAGCCAACTTAACCTTTAGACTGCCGGGATTTGTAAGAGCATATCACCCCTCAGAAACTGGTATATAAGATATCTTATATCAACGATTGATCATCCACAAAGTGTCGATCAGGGGGTGCGTCCAAATATGATTTTCCGGCAGTCTAAAGGTTAAGGAAAACCAACAAAGAACAGATATTTTAGAATAACAAAATAACTCGTTGATTTTTCTTATATCGGTTTTTATTACCAACCAATACAGAGGTAGTTACAAGGAATGAAAAGTTGATCTTTTTGTATGCTAATTGTACGGCTGTATGTGTGTCTGAAAGTGTTTGCGCAAGTATGACTTAAAGGCTTGCTTAAATCTTGCAGTTAAAGTGTATTCGTTAATATTTATCATTTGTATTATCAATATATTGCCAATATGTTGCCAATATATTGCCAATATGTTGCCATATATTGCCAATATGTTGCCACTATATTGCCAATATATGCCAATTTTGCCATTGTTATTGCCACTATATTGCCAATATGTTGCCAATATGTTGCCAACATATTGCCAAAGTATTATAATATATCGCCATCGTTTCGTGTCATCCAAATTTGTCAATACTACCGACGAATCGATGATCTTTTATTACCTCAAGTGAATTGAAAACGTGAATGAACGTCTGTCTTTGGTCATCCGAATAATTACTGAGATGCCGTCACATAAATCCACGATTTCTCATAATACCGCATTTTTAGTAAAGATATGATACAATTAATTTTAATGATATCGATTTGTTCAAGCATATACTAATATATTATAAAAAATCATGTTTTAAAAATTATTTGGGTAAACGTAAACTTATTATTGATATACTATAGCTAGATGATTCCCAGACTATTATAAAACTTCATCGAGGGTTCAGCTAGATTTTATTTTACACGGACTCGGAATTAACTACTAGCAATATTATTGCTAATATATTACCAATATATTGCGAATTTATGGTTGTTATTCATTGGCATTTTGTATATTGAACACTCAATTCAATTCAACAGCCAGACTATTGCAATTATTATCCTAATCATTTGGAACGTGTTTTCCAAAATATTTATTAAGTCTGAAACACAATGAATTGTAATTTTAACGATAGTAACTTTTTTCGAGCACGTTTGCTCTTGCAGTGCGGACGTCGGAGAGCGTCCGCGGCGGGCTTACTCCGCGAGTACAAAATTTGATGAGCGCGAACGTCGGAGAGCGCCCGCGGCGGGCTTACTCCGCGAACACAAAATTTGATGTGCGCGAACATCGGAGAGCGCTCGCGGTAGCATTATGTTTTTTAAACGGAGAATTGAGGCTTGAGCTAAATTTCATTTTACACGGACTAGGAATTATTTACCTAGCAATATTATTGACAATATACTTGCAAAATTAATTAATATATTTCCAATATGTAGCGATATATCTTTATGGTAAACGTATTTATTGGCTATATTGTTCACAAAACTTAATTCAATTCAAAATTTTTATTGTCTTAAAATTCGTCATAAAGGTTTCAATAAATTAATGTAAATACGATGAGAATAAAAACTGTAATAATCTCATATTTATAACGCACGCGTATCATAGATTTAGTAAGTAAATTAATAATAGTAGTAATGAATTTATTAGTCTGCGGTCTAATTCAAACTTAAATAAAAATCATTTCCTTGATTGTACATTTTATTCATACAATCAATCTCGTAAAATATATTTTGCGATTCATTCGCTTTCGCGATCTTCGCTTCTGCTATACGCATTAGCTATGTTCAGGCGCCTCGGCCGCTTCGCTCGTTGACCTGTTGCATTAAACTCGCGCGGCAACGCCGCTCACCTTTCTTCTCTAATCAGGCCTCTGATTGGCCCATTTCAAAAATTAATTACGCCTCGCCTAATTAATATTTTTTAAAAATTCCGACGGGGTTATACTCGAATTAATTTTCTGAATCGGAATATATATATATGTTACCTATGTTTCTGGATCACCCTGTATATTGTAACGTGGGTATTCGCGTACCCGGTGATTTTAATTATTTTACGTAATTAATAAAACCGTTGGGCCGCGTTGCCCAATACCGCGTACACAATTATTTAATTTGTTATCCGAACTGCGGCTGTCGCCAGGAACGCGAGTTCGATGAGACGAACGGTGTGGAGGATTCGGGCGATCCTCCTTGCCTCGACACGATTTTTATAAAATTAAAGGATGTCGGCGGGAGCGGGGAGAACAATAACAAACTCAGAATTAAAATAGAATAAAAGAAATATTTATTTTCTTTAAATAAACATTGGCGATCCAGGCCTCGTGCCGCGACACTGTTCTTTCGCGCGGGCGGAAGTATCGGGAGTCAACCGGATCGAGATCCTCGCCTGCGGTTGACTTTGCCCCGATCTCCGCTATTCGGGTACCGGCGTACCCGAATACAGTCCCGATGTACACTCACACATACACTCGGGGTAAGGGGGGATGTCAGCGCGGTAATATAAATGAGACTTACCGGGATGCGCCCCGTGGATGGCCCAGCCGATCCGTGTCCCTGTGTCCTCCTGGGCAACGGAGGACCGACGTCGGCTGCAGTGTCCAAAAGGCGGCCCTGTGCCGCGGCGAGTGTCTCGCGAACCACGTTAACACTCACACACTCACTCCCGTCCTTTTGTGTACACCAGATATCACTCGCGGCTCACCTCGCGATGATAACCCGGAAATCGACGGCTTTGCGCCTCACGCGCCTTTCTTAGCCGGAAAACTCTCGATCGGTCCGGATAAGCTTGTCCGCCTCGAGCGGCGGATCGGGACGTACTGAATAGGCAATTGCCTAATTTCCGAAAAAGGGATGAGAGTGGGAAACACACACACACTCTCGCGCTCTCATGCCTACGTACTATTGCGCGCGTAATTGTACACTTGTAGAAAAATAAACAAGTGTCGTCGGTTGACCTTGACATACGAAAGGCTCCGACGACTTACAATTCGCGAATTTAAATACTCTATTCGTCGTGAATAGATTGTGTGACGATTTCCGTCACAATATAGCGTCTGTATCAAGTCTCAAATGTTAAATTTACTTAGAATTATATTATATATACGGTTTAAAAATTCAACGTCTTCTTTCGGTTAATCGCTGCATCCTTATGATTATTAATGTATAGCATTTCAGAAATTAGACGTTTTTTTGTAATTCGGTTCTTTGTCAAGGATTACAACATTTATTCCAGTCAAAATTATGGTTTAAATTGATTACAATGCGCTGTAACAAGAGATTCACTATTTCGATTACTTTTATGTTCCTTGATACGAAACACTCAGATTTCTTTTTGTTTCTCCAATATAAACTGCTGACTAATAATTGCAAGCGAATTTGTATACTACATTATTATTGTCAAATTTAGTAGTTTTATCCTTCCCTAATTTTATAATAGAGCTTAAACTTCTTTTAACCGTGTGGCAATTATTCTGATATTATATTTTTCTTAACATTGATGTACATTTATTAATAAAATTTTGAAAAAAAGGAAAGTATAACGTCAAAAAGGTTTTTTATAAATTGTCAATTTTTTGGTGTTGTCACTATTAATTTTTAAAATTCTAGATTTTATATTTGATTGAATAAAACTTTTTTTGTAGTTATTCTCCAACAATAATTGTTTTACAAATTCAATATTTTTCTTGTGATATTTTTTATCTCATAACAAAATTGCACGATAAACAGATTAAACACAATATTTCTTTTTTGTTGTAATGGATGATTAGAATTAAAATTTAGAACTCTATTTGAGTTTGTCGGTTTTGATACCAATCCGTAGTGATACGATTATTATTTTTTATTATCATTACATCAAGAAACTAATTTTATTATGTATTTCACATTCATGCGTGAATTTCAAATTTTCATTATAACCATTAAAAACTTTTAACACCGTGTCAATATGATTTTTATGAATACACATAATAGTATCATCTACATATCTAAAATAAAATAATGGTGTGCATTAGTAACAATTATCTAGATCAATTAAACATGAAGTTTCTAAATCATCCATCACCAAGTCTGCAAAAAAAGGTGATATTGGTGACCTCATTGGTTACCCAAAGATTTGTTGATAAATAACATTATTAAAAGTAAAAAATGTATTATTAAATAAAACTTAGTAGTTTCAATAATTTCATCAAAAGGAATACTGCATGTTTTAGTTATATTTGTCACCCTTTTTTTCCAAACTGTCCAACACCAACTTACATGGAATATTGGTGAATAACGAACTTACATCTAATGACAATAATACAAAATCATCCGGAATAATCATTTTTGATATTACAGTTTTAATTCGTAACTAATATTTATTGTTGATTTGGGTCTATTGATGCAATTTTTTAGTTGATCATATAAAAGTTTGGCTAAATAGTGAGTAGGGCAATTCACTGTAGAAATTATTGGTCTTAATGGAATATTATTCTTATGAATTTTAGGTAAACCATAACATTTTGCTAAGCTAGTATTAGTTTGTGTGAGACTATTGTTGTGTAATTTATTTGCCAAATAGTTGTTATCATTAAATCTTTTTAATAATTCCATATACATTAGACTGTAGTTTTTTCAAAGGATTTTTTCTTAATATTCTATATGCTTTATCATCAGAAAGTAAGTGATTCATTTTTTCCACATAATCAGAACGGTATATGCAAACAGTAACATTTGCCTTGTCAGCTTTAGTAAACATTACCTCTTTATTTAATTTCAAAAAATTTTTTGTGACCATTAACTTCTTATTAATTAATTTATTTGATTTGAAATATGTTCCTGGTTCTTTTTACTTAGTTTAATGGATCTTACAATATTTTCTCTAATTTGATTTTTGTTTCTGCACATAGTTCTATTGAATTTAAGTTATATTCCGAATTTTTAATAATTTCCACAACATCTTTTTTTGACATAACAGAAGGTATGCTAAAATTTGGTCCCAATGATATAATATCTGCAAAGTCTCTAGGAATATCTAAATCTGTTAAATTTTTATCCCAGGAATTATTTCTTTTTTCCTCATTATTATTACGATACAATTATTCATAATTGACTGAGTTTTTCGTTATGGATTTTTTACTTGTTTATAAAATATTCGGTCACATTTTTTCTCTGTCGAATCAAAAAAATTATTAACTATTGTACTTTCAATATCTAAACATGCAATATTACATTTTATTTATCTAATTTTTTTAATAAGAACCTTATATGTAAATTAATATCTTTAATTTCTAACTTTAACAATCTTGAAGTCAGTTTTTTTTGTATTGACCGAAAACATTGTTTTACATAGTGAGCTATAAAAGTGTACCTTATTTAAATAATTATTTATATATCTAATATTATTTGGAATAATATATAATATTATTATAATATTAATATAATTAACATAATTAATGTATTAATATTAATATAATAATAATCTTCGCTATTTAATTGCTTCGAATTGCGTGGTTGTAGTTCACTTAAAGTAATGTAGCAATATGGACAAGGATACGTGGCTGATGCAGTTTGTTGTCCAATAGTTTTCGCGTATTTATACGCTTTAAATTTGAAAAAAAGCACGGTTAAGAGTAAATCTTTTTGTGATCCTTTTGTCACGTATTTACGCGCGTTTTTTTTAATATATGAGCGGCATGGCCAACACGTTGGAAGAACAAATGACAAGGGAATTCCCAAATAGAACCATAGTTCATTGTTTCCCGGGATTTTCAAAGGAGTTTTATGAGCGGTAGAGTAGGCAGCCGTCGTGTCCCCGTATATACCTAGCTCTAACCATATGTTTTCTCGATTGACGACTGCTAGTGAGTTGAAATAAACAGCGATATACAGATTGGTACGCTAAAGGATAACTACACATGGAACACATCCCCACCCTAACCCTGACCAAGACCCTGATTGACAGATCTTTGACGGACGAGCGACACTTCGAGTCTAGCCAGCAACCGGGCACCTTGTACCCTTTCGCGGCATTGCGTGTTCTCGATCATTGTGCGAGGTGAATATAAACTATTGTGTGACGTGTAGCTGGTGTTCGCGATTTCTGTGCGTGTGTTGAATACCTGGGCAGTGCCTGCCCAATCTTTGGATCTCTCGATATTAGCGGGATCGCCTTGATATTATAACTGGATTGACAAGCCCAGCTTCTCGGCCCCGATTGTTGATTTGTCTGGAAGAACGACTAGACATCGCCGTTACATCCAGGTGGTCGACCGTGATCGTGTCGAATCCTGGATTGTGTTGGAGCACACCGGATCGCGACGCCAGCGTACACGTAAGGGAAGGATCGCTAGTTGCGCGAGCGATTCCATTTTATGTATTCATAGTCGGTTATTTTTACTATTATTATTGTTATTATTATTATTCCTAGTTTAGTAACAGTTTCCGATTGCATAAGTTTAATGTAAGTTATTTATTAATTATAATATGATAAATTAGATATTTAGATATATATCAAGGCTTTTTCCCCACATCAACTGGGGTTTTTTAATGCCGATATATTTAATTTACGATAAAATAAATGAATTCTATTTTCACTTTAAATTGTGTATCTTTATTATCTGGCACGATCCTCCACTATCCTAACCATCGAACTCACATAATAATTGCCATTATATTAATTACTTAATACTTTCTTTTCCTATTCACGAGACTTATAAACAAATAGCAATTGAGGAGCTGGATGCAAGAACACGCCGAGCGCGGCGAATGGATAGAGGAGGCGGAGAGAAATTAAGAAATTGACGTCACCGTGACCAAATTTTTTAATTGCCGAATTTAATTTAAAAAATACTGTCGTATGCAGAATTAAAAGACGCAACTTTTTTCTATTTAATGTTTTTCTGTACGATGTGCAGATCAGATGAAAAAATTAAGAATATAAAGATAAATAAAGATATTTTATAGCATCAAAAAGCAGTTATTATTTAAGGGGTCAAGCCTGGGTTAACTGCTCAAAAAATCGATTTTTTTTTTATTAACTTTTTTTAAAGTATTTCTTACATAAAACATTATCCCAAAATTTGAAAAAAAACAAAAAATTTTTTCGCAAGTTATAATTGAAATAAAGTAAGCATCAATAGACATTATTTCTCTAAAATTATTTTTGCAAAAAAGACATTTTATTTTAATTTAACTAAAATAATAATTGCGAGGTTTTCGACGTTTACATACAAGTATATTAAACGAAGCAACTATCAAGCGTAGAGTTTGGTAAAATAGAAATCTACTTTACTATACGATTCAAATTTAATAGTTAATAAATAAATGATTCCTTTTACTCTAATATACTGCACAAATACGTACAGTTCTATTTGAAGTAAATATTGTCTGCATTGATAAAGTATTTACATTATTTTAGTAAATACTCAGTGGATTTTAAATTAAAAGTATATTTTTAACTTTAAATTTTATTAGTTTTAAGAAATTAATTATAAGTTTATACAAAAAAAGAGCAGTAAAAAAAATGCCAGACTCAAGTAACAGTACATCTGCTCATAAAAAAATTATCAACATCAGTAAGAACCAACTACGATGCACTTCCATCAACATTGATCCAGATCAAGTAAAAAGTTAAAAACTGATACCATTGAAGAAAGTAGCACAGAAAATAGAATTATTGATTATATCATACTTTTCCCAACATTAGAAGAATTTTTAGTTTGTCAGAATTGTCATGGTACAGTTAAATTTTCTGAAGTTGATGTGAGAGGTTTGGGAAGTAAATAACAATAACATGTACAAACTGTTTTAAGGTATTTGTTATTGATTCAAGTAGAAAAGTTGGAAAAAAAGTAACGCTCATGAAATAAATAGACGTTAGTGTACACAATGAGAACTCTTGGTCATGGGCATGCTGGTTTAGTTACTTTTTGTGGAAATATGGATTTGCCGAGTCCCAATTTCTCACAGTAATTATGACATTATTAATACAGAGATAAAAAATGTTTGTAAAGAAGTTGGTAAACAGTCTATGAAAGCAACTGTCGAGCAAGTATATGATTCAACAAGTCAGAATTGCCATATAAGTGTATCAGGTGATGGTTCTTGGAGGAAGCGAGGATTCAATTCTCTTCAAGGTGTTGATACTGCATGAGAATGAAAAAGTAATTGACGTTCCTCCAAAGCAATATTTTTGCAGAGCATGTGAATTGCGACCAGAAGAAGAAACAAAAGAATATAGAGAGTGGTACTTTACGGCATGAAATATACTAATTATATTGGAGGTTTGAAACACTTTCACAAATAAGTACACATAAAATAACTTCAACCACATAATATCGCACTAAGCACAAATACACTGAGCATAACAAAACACTTGTTTATAATTTTATCTGTATTCTGCAAATATTGTATATCTAAGTGTTGACACATTGGTTATGCTGAAATGGAGAAACAAAGAATCAATTTCTTGACATAAACAAAATATAAATTTAAGGTTATATGCAAATACTTATCTGATATAATTTGTTCATGCAGTTTTATAAACCACTAGTTTTTTTTACTTATTTTATTTAGATATTATATAATATAATATATATAATATATAATTCTACTTGATATTATAATAGCTTAAAACTGAACTACAAACGTGGTGGCCTGGTGCACACTTCCATTAACAGCTGTAACACTATCTATGCCTCTCTCTTTCTCTATCACGTGACAAGGCTATTCGAAAAATCAATAATTCTTATGGAAGACTTGTCATGTGAGAGAGAGAGAAGAGGATATTGTACACAACTGTCAAACAGTATTTGTTTTTACTGCATTCTTTACACTATTTTAATTAAATTTAATGCTTATAATAAAATTATAATCATATAATATAGTATATGATTTTTTATCAAAATATTTTTTAAATCTATATAATCATGCATTAATATTCAATAATAGCCTAAGTATTCTTGTAGTTTTAAAAAATTTTATTCCTCTTTTATAAAGAAACTGATTCTTGAAGTTGACTTTCTGTTATTTTAGATAATACATGTATAGTAAAAAAAATATACTGAGTATTATATTAATAAAACCAGAAAAAAAGTCACTATAAACCTATAAATATACATATTATTAAGATTACACATACAAATTGTACGATACCTGAAGAATATGGTATTAGAATTATAAATAAGTAAAACTTTCAATCTAATAAGTGAAACTTTTAAATGCCATTTATCTCATTAATGGTTTTTTTAATGATTTTAGCTTACTTGCCGCAGGATATTTCAGAGCCAGGTTGAGAATCACTTTGAAATTTTGGGGAAACTTTTAAATATATATTTCTACGGACTTATGTTGCCCCAATTTTCAAAAAGATAAGGTTTAGGTGAATGTTATGTACGTATACGTACATAACATTCACTATTTTTCTTGTTATTATCAACTTTTATATTTAATACATTGTTATTAATTTTTTTTTCAGAAAAGGCAAAAACATAAGTCTGTAAACATATATTCCATGAACATTTTAAGCCTTATTAGACATAAAAGATGCATTCAATGCTTCAATATCCTACGGCAACTGCAAAATAATCAATTTTTTAATATCATTATAAGTTTAATAACCAGGATTAAAATGCATTATAAACATTTTTTATATTGATAAATATAATGTATAATACATATATATTATGTAAAAAAAATTAATATGTGAGAAGAATTAAAAAAAAAAAAATTATTCTAATAATAATTATTTATTTATTGAAAACATTTAACCCAGGCTTGACCCCTTAAACCATTTTTATGCTGTAGTTGGATACAATATTACAATGCGATTTTCAATAAATAACCAAGACGGCCACTGATTTATGCCGCGAAGCAGTATGACCATTACGACGACGAAGTCGATGTTCATTTGTTTACAATTTCGTTGTTTATATTGATGAGTGTACACAAAATTTATTTCTCTGATTTTAGCGGTTGCTCTATCTGCGAAATTTTTTATCCAAATAAGCTGAAATTTTAAGAAATTATCTTCAAATATAAACGAACAAATCTCTCGCTGGAAGTTTGCGAAGTCTAAGACTTTACAACACACTTTCGGGTACTAAATACTGAAACCGTATTAAAAGCTTGTTATTTACGGTTAAGTTCAATTGTTGTATATA